>JAJPUD010006371.1:0-131690 GCA_023553655.1 Myrmecobius fasciatus
GGATACTTAGTAAGGGGACAATAAAAGATGGCAGATCCTTAGCCCCTTGGTCCTTCAAATTGCAAATGAAAACTTAAAGAATATTTCAGTCAGTCACCTAATTTTGAATTTGGGGAAACTGAGGGCCAGAAATGAGAAATGACTTTCCAAACATTGAACTTTTGTTGAGTTCTGCTGAAGTACACAGACCTGAAAACAGAATTACAAACCTAATCAAGGCATATGGCTGTGACATTTAATGAAATCTGAGCAAAATCCAACGCAGTTCAACCCAGCAAGCATTTATTAACTGCCTGATGGCTATATCAAAGTTTGTGCTAGGTGTTGAGGTTAAATGACTAAGGGAAAAATAGGACCTGTCCTCGAGGTGCTTAAGTTCTACTTAGAAAACACAACCTGCACACATGTACTGATGTAAAAAGTAAATATAGAATGAATAAAGGAATTTGATGATGGGGTAAAATTTCTGTACCAACTGGAGAAATCCAGAAAGGCCTACCATAGAAGCAGGCACATAAAATGTTCCTTATGGGCAGGTAAGGGGTCCAGGACATAGTGGTGAGGACAGAGAATGGAACACTGTCCATGAAAAAGCATTGGTGTGAGAGACATTTTGACATGATGGAACACACCAAACAGGCTAGCGTTTTGAGAGCATAGACTTTCTGAAGGAAAGTAATTAAGAGTAACCAGGGAGAGTGATGTGTAATTACTCTGACTGAGCCTTTTCCTTTTAAACGCCAAACAGAGGAGTTGGTATTTTATCCTAGAGGGAAGAAAAAGCCACTGGAGCCCCTTGAGCAAGAGAGGAACAGGGAGGCAGGTAAAGTTGTTCTTTACCCCCAGTACTACTTTGAAGTGGGCATCCCTCCACTCCCCAAGCATGCCCTCATGACACTTAGGGCATGCCATAGCAACTTATACTTTGCACATTTCCTTCCATTCTCACTTCTTCATTTTTACTCCTTGTTCTCCATGAGGTCAGCCAATCTCTGTCAATGTATTTGATAGGTAAAGGGTCATCCTTGGAGGTATTGTAATGTCTTTCCTCAATGTCTATTTCTAGAAGTGCCCACCCACTTTGTTGGTGGTCCTATCAGAGATATTTCAGACCCCAGGATCTGGGGCAGATACCTTTAGGCAGGTGGAAGTCTTCCAATCCCCTCAAATTTGCGTATTTTGCCTATGTGTAATAGAGTGATTCCTAAGGATAAGTTGATAAAGATTTAATGGAAGCCTGGAAGCGTGATCTCTAGAGCCCAGGAATCCCATTTAAGGGGCTCCTGCAATAGCTAGGTGATGGCCTGTGGAAGCTGCAAAAGGCATACATAGTCCTTAGGTTGGACTGCGTGTTTTTTTGCTGTTTACCCAGGTGGTACGATGTCAGTGGCAGGAGAAAAAAAAAAAAGGAAGACTCTTAGTACCTGAAAGATGGCAGAATGGATATGTAACTCCTAATTTTATACAAAGTCCTGTGCCATCCGAATTATGAATACCTTCCATTGCAAAATATAGATTCCTAAAATCAAGACAGAGTATGTCTATCGCATATGAATATTTTTTAGATTGTCAGTTATCAATATTAATAGGTTTTCATATTGTACTTGATAAACTTTTAAGTAGAAAAGAAATCATTCAGATTGGCTTCTTATTGTAAGTTCACCAAAGCCATTATATGGAAATGATCTCAGAAGTCACTGCTGACCTGTCAGTAATGTCCTGTAGGTTCATAAAGGGCAATGCTGGTCAAACAGAGCCACGGATGAGCAACTTCTCTGCATACTCCAGCTTTAAAGATTGAACCAAGTTTTATATGTCACTTGGGCTGGAAACTCTAGGCCCTTGCTGCCCTGTCTGCTTTTTGCTTATCACGCATAGATCTGGAGCCTTATGGGGGGGGAGGGGGGAGATGGTATGCTTTGACATTCCATGATGATACAGTAGGATTTGAAATGATTCTTTTGCTTACCCTTAGGGGGTGGTGGTGAAGTTTCCTCTCCATATCTCTTTGCTTTGTTTTAGCTTGTCTAAAGTGTGTGTGTGTGTGTGTGTGTGTGTGTGTGTGTGTATGTGTATGGTGTCCCTGTTTAATCAGAAATCACTCCTAGCTCCAGGAGACTACATGCCTTAGTGATGAGCCTGGGGTGCAAATGCTGCTTAGAACACCTGCTACCTGAGTGACATGTCTCTTAATCTCTTTGAATCTCAGTTTCCTCATCTATAATATCCACACGAGGTTATTTTCATTGTTGATCAAATGTGAGCTGTTATTAATTAGGGCTGGCTCATTCCCAATGAGCAGTGTTGCACAATAGGAAATTAGTCCAGCCATGGGTAGCTGGACCTTAGGATGAGTTTATAGCTTGGAGCCCCGTCTTCCAGTCCTTCTTTGGACTGATCATTGTCTCTCTTCAAGCCTTATTTTCCTCCTTTGTTAAATTAGTCAAAATTTAGCCTGTCCCGATTTATTGTGTTGATTGTTTTTTTTTTTCCTTTCTTTCCTTTTAATTTTATTTTATTTTACAAAGAAAGCCTTGCTTGGTAGAGGAGAGGGCTGTATTGGAAATGAGATTAATCTGAAAAATAAAAACACTCAGTAAGCATTTGTTGCTATGTACTGGGCTACACACAAAGACAAAGATGCCCTCACAGATCTTACATTCTATGTGATCGTCTCTAAGAGGTCTTTTTCAGTCCCAGTATTCAATTATTTTAAATGGTTCTCTGAATTTGGGCTTGTCTGATATGGTAACTGAGTGCCTATTTGTAAACTGGCAGCTAATTGCACATAGACTAAAAGTACCAGAACTCTCTGGCAGTGGATTCATTGGTAATTATAAACTGTCAGCTTTAAAAGTAGCAAAGGTTCACATGCCCAGTGTGTTAGGTTGTTTGTTTGTTTTTTTCTTAAAGGAGCAGGACAAATAGGAATAGGCATATTTTAGTTTAACTTAGGTAATATTTTGAAAAAAATCTTTTTTTCTGATGCTGTTTTTTTTTGTGACTCATGGTCCGGGACACTCCCCCTTCCACAAAATACTCCTGATGTGGGCTTGTTTGAAGCCCACATTTACCCCAAAGAGAACAGACAGTCTTTTCTTATGTACAGTGGATCCTTTTGTTCCAATTTCCCCCATCTCCTTCCCCTTTTCCCTCTAGGTAGAAGTCTAGGGAAAATTTCTTCAGTAAATCTTAGGTATAACTCAAGTCTTAGGGTGTCTCCAACAAGAGATTAACACGGTCCCTTCTCAAAAAAGATTTCCAGCATACAAATTAGATGTGAATATAGGACAGCTATTTATTTCTCTATCACATAAGAAATGCTTAAAATACAAAAGAATACTAAGTGCACATTAAGAAATACTTAAAACCCCATGGTAAAGACACTTTAAAGACTGCTGAACAGGCTTTTCACTTTCTCTTAAACACTACACTGTCTTAGTCACTCACAAGATCACAGTCTACTAGCCAGAAAGGCATGGATTTTTAGTCATGGATGAGCTTGTCAATGGTCATCTCTGAGAAGTGGGGTTGTTGCAGGAAGCACTTCCTGCTGGAAAGCCAGCATCAACTCAGAAATCTAAAAGGTAATTGCCGGGGACTGACCTGTGTTCATGGAAGAAGCATAAAAGAGAAGAGGCAGTTAGGAAATTGAGGTCCAATCTCAGGTCACCAAGACAAGCACCTGCCCTCTAGTCTCCAAGACCATTATTAGTTAAAGTGAATATATTTGTTTATTGTTTCTCTTTTCAATGGATGAAGCAGGAGTGGTATTGGGACACTGTATGGAATATTGGACTTAATATTTCAGTTCATCTGTTAGCTCTGGCACTTCCTAGCTGTGTGGCTACAGGAAAGACTCTTAATTCTCTCTGAACCTCAGGGTAACTTTATAAGATTCTATGTAGTTGATGAATTGTAGTCTGCATCCAGGAAGAAGCTCCCACGATGATGAAACCATAGGCCTTTGCTGTACTTGTCTTAAACGTTAAGTCTTTGAAAATTGTACCCAATTCCTAAGTTGTTAATGTTCTCTACTTCCAAATTCCTTTTAGTATATTTTGATTTTTTAAATTATCTAAATATAAAAATAAATTATTTAATTATTACCTGGTATCAACTTACAGCCAAATTTATCTTTTTGGAGGACAGGGACAGTTAACAGTTTTTATTTTGTCTTTGTATCCCAAGTGAATGTAGGGTTAGAATACATGTGAACATGTGCTTAGTGTACATGTATACTGAGGATGTGCAGTTGATGTTTGTTAACTAGAATAATAAGTGGGTTTTTTCAAATATACTTATTTGCCTGATCTAAACCTGACTTGTGGCTAGGGAACAAGGGTCAGGGAAGAGATCTAAGGTTCTAGGAACCCTCTGCTATTTCACTGCTCAGTCCACAGCTACCTTCAAGCCATGCCATTAACCATGTGGCACAAGTGTAGATCTTTATCTGCTAAGATTGTTTTCCAACATGCATTTCTGTCCATGGTCAAGAGATCTTTGGGCCAAGCTCTTCTTTGTGAGATATGGAATAGGATGAGGGATTTACCACATACTAGTCTACTTTTCCTAGAGGAAAATGATTTCAATTGATACATTGCTGCTGCCATGCCAAAACTATTTGTTGACAGGTCCCATTAAGTTTTGCTACAGTTTTATCAGGCATGGGTGGTGACATCTGTGCTAATGCATGGCTGCCTAATCCTCTCAAAACCCAAACCACTTTTTGTGGCTTCTGTCACATATATCAAAATCAATGACTCTAGCTCTAGTCACTGAATAATAGCCCCAGTAATCTCTCCAACCAACAACAATAAAAATTAAAAGGGGAGGAAAAAAGGGGTTGGGAGTGTGGAAAAGTCCCCTTCACAGCAAGCAGCTTTCCTGTCTTTAGCTCAATTTCAATGGGTACAGAACAAGATGAAAACCTGAGTTCTAACCTCGGAACCAAAAAACTCCCTAACAAGCCTTTACTGACCTATTAAGTGCTATGCTCTTTTTGTGTTTTTGTGGAGAGATGACACAGTCAACCTGGGGACAGCAAGAAGACAATTAACACTATGGAAACAGTAGACTAATAAAAGGGCACAGAATTTGTTTAAATTAATATATGGCCCTGAACTTTACAAAGTGGAATTTGATAACTTCTTCCCTCCTTTAAATGCTGACAGTGCACACCTGTCTCTGCCCTATGCATTTTTCTCCTCGACCCCTTGCTGCCACCCTTGATTACTTAAGGATTTTGCCTATGTGTATTTGATCTCTCACATAAAAGCAGAAGCCCTCCTGAAACCTAGCACAGGTCTAGGCATACTGGACTTGCTCAGTTAACCCAACACAAATTTTCCACTTGTGCTGTTGTATGGAAACATACTACACTCATTTCTGCCTCTGTCCCTTAGCTTGTTGAGAAAGTATGGTAGAACAGATATAAAGAAGGCTGACCCTGGAGTCAGAAAAAACATGGGTTCAAGTCCTCTTTCTTACACATGTTGCCTTTGCAACATCACCTCTCAGGTGCCGCTGGGGCAACTCTGAAAAACTCCTGCAAAGTGGCAGTTGACACAGGTAGAAGGAGTTTCCACATTAGGAGGAAATGTTGAAATATTTGCTCATTGTGTTCCCTGTTGCTTAGAAAACCATCTTCCCCCATCCATGCCTACTCCATCCTTCAAGCTTAGTCTATGGAAGCTTCTCTAATTCCTCTATCTAGAGTGATCTTTTCTTTCTCTCAATTATAAGAGCATTGTCTGTACCACTTGTTTTGGCATTTACTTGTATGCTTTGATATCTTTCAGTGTCAGGAACATTAAATTTGAAACCTCTGACACTTACTATGGATGTGACCCTCAGCACATCATTTAATCTCTGCCTCAATTTCCTCAACTGTAAAATGATTTTAATAGCATCTCTCTCACAGAGTTGTGAGGAACATATAAGATAATGTTTGTAAAGTGTTTAATAAATGCTGGTTCCCTTCCCCTTCCTTTCTCACTTCATCATGTAGCATTTGCTTGAATGAAGAGGAAACCAAAGAATCCCAAAGCAACCCGTTCTGTTCTTTGGCTAATAGATAAAATTTCCCCTTATTTCTAGGTCTAAATTTGTCTTTTGCTACTGCCATCTAAATTCTGACTTCCAGGGGTAGGTATGATGGGCCTAATCCTAATCTATGCTTTGTGCTAAAAGAATCTTAGAAACATTGCCCAATAGTGAATGTCCTGAATAAGTTGCCCTTTTCTGGTTCACTGACTTTAACTCTATATCCTTCTTAAAACTTCCCTTGTTCAGTATAGGTAAGAATGTGATTCATGTTTGTACCTTTTCCTTCCCATTCTTCTGCTTCATTGTTTGAATGTCCTTCACCTAATGTGCCACAAGTCTGAGAAACAGATCCCATGATTCCACTTGTACTGATAAAATATTGTTATATTCCTCTAGTAAATTCAGCATCTCTTTTCTCCTCCTACCGCCCATTCATCTCCTTGTTTGATCTGTGGTGCTGTGGTTTTAAAAGATATTAATTTCATTTCATTTTTCTTTATTCTTTCTTTTAGGATATTTCTCTCTGATAACCTGTCATAGGATTAAATGAGGACCAACTTTTAAGGGAAGTTAGTCTTATTCTTTTTCTTTGGAGTTCATAAATGCTTGCCCATTATTCAACATTTTCCTGCTATGGTGTTGTTCGTACATTTCAATTGCGTCTAACTCTTGGTTATTTCATTTGGGGTTATCTTGGCAGAGATACTGGAATAGCTTGCTATTTTCTTCTCCAGCTCATTTTACAGACGTGGAAACTGAGGCAAAAAGAGTTAAATGATTTGTCTAGGGTCATACAGCTTATAAATGTCTGAGGTCAGATTGGAACTCAGGTCTTCTTCACCATAGGTCTAGTGCTCTAACCACTGTACCACTTAGCTGCCCTAATGCTATGTAAATTTGTTTTTTTTTTTTTTTGATAAATTTTCTTTTGTTCACTGAGTTTGCATTTCAAAGAACCTGCTTCTCAATAGCTTTCTCAAGAGTAGTAGAAGTCATTGATTTGGATAAAAGTCCATTTTTTTTCTACATTCAAATAAGATCAGATTTTCAGGAAAAATTGCATTTGGGAGTAAGCTTTTTTTTTTTTTGCTGAGGCAATTGGGGTTAAGTGACTTGCCCAGGGTCACACAGCTAGGGAATGTTAAGTGTCTGAGACCAGATTTGAACTCAGATCCTCCTGACTTCAGGGCTGGTGCTCTATCCACTGCACCACCTAGCTGCCCCCAGGAGTAAGCTATTTTTGTTCAATTTTCTGTATACCATAGTTCAGTTATTTAATTTCTCATTGTTGCCAAGTAATACCTGTTGACTGAAAATTTTACTTCTTGACATGTAAATCACTTCTTGGGAGTTTTAAAAACTCTTATCTTTGACATTAAAGCAACTACATTTTTCAATGTGTTAAACTTAGTGATGTCTGGTGATGTCTGTTGAATGTAGCTTGTTCTCTGTCATAATGCCTTGACTTGTATGGTTTCTTGAAATGTAATAGTGAGGATTTTTATCATGGTATTTTTTTCCATAGAAGTTGGTGATTCTCATTTCACTGAGCTTTATCTTTAATGTTAGTCATTTTATTTTATAGAGACCTCAAATGTGCCTGTTTCTCATGTGTTTTGACTTTGTTCTTGTTGTTTCTCTATATTTTAATGCCCTTTCTGCCATTTTCTAGATTATATCTTAGTGTATTAAGATTTTCTTTTTTCTGTTGTATACCATTTCTTATGACAAGATTTCTTTCCTTTCACCTTTTTACTTTGTTGTTTTCCTTATTTTTGAGAAATGATGATAAATTTGTATAAACATATATTTCCTTGTTGTGAGAAATCTCCTTTAAATGATGTTGGTTTTTGTTGTAATCAGCCAACTATATACAAACATTGTATAGTCTTATTTTGCCTGTTCTTCTCAGTCAGTATTGTGAATATGGAAATGCAGTCTTCTCTGTTAAATCATCTGTGAAATCATTTATGTTCCCTTCTCATATTTTTCATAAAAGATACCTTTGATATTTGCAAATACTGGGGCAGCTAGGTGGTGCAGTGGATAGAGTACCAGCCCTGAATTCAGGAGGACCTGAGTTCAAATATGACCTCAGACACTTAACACTTCCTAGCTGTGTGACCCTGGGCAAGTCACTTAACCCCAATTGCCTCAGCAAAAACC
This sequence comes from Myrmecobius fasciatus, assembly GCA_023553655.1. Classification (NCBI taxonomy): domain Eukaryota; kingdom Metazoa; phylum Chordata; class Mammalia; order Dasyuromorphia; family Myrmecobiidae; genus Myrmecobius; species Myrmecobius fasciatus. The sequence continues at coordinate 8,215 of JAJPUD010006371.1, forward strand.
AAAAAAAAAGGTAATTGCAAATACTATTCTCATATTTTATAAAAATGAGAAAGTAGGTCACTGGGTGGTTTTGGATAGTGTTGTCTTCTTGGTCATCATTTTCTTTCCTTTTTTTTTGTTCTGAAATCCATCTGTGTTCTTTTGTATTCTTTCTCAATCCTCCACCCTTTGGTTTCTTAAAAATCTGTCCCTGACTAGCTTAAAGATACTCATCTAGTTACCTATCTTTTTGTATCTACAAAAACTTTGCAATAACAGCCTTTGCAGCTACTGTGTGTATTATGTGTATGTGCTTTCGGATCTAATCATGCTTTGAGACTTAGTGATCTTAAGTGTCATTGCCACTTTTTCACATAGTGTATCATATACTAAGGTGGTCAAAACCAGAGGGAGTAGCATGGTGTGATGTCTGAATGAATCTCAGTCTCAGTGGAGGCAGAAATAGAAGAGAGATTGTCATTGAAGTATATTACAGACCATTTGGACAGAAAGATAAAATAAATTGTGAGGACAAGAAGGTGGGAGGATTTTAATTGCAAAGACATTTGCTAGAGTTTTTTGTCTTCTAAAAGCTAAAGATTTCTTGACTTGCCTTCAAAATAATTTCTTCCTTCAGAAAGTGGAGGAATCAAGAGAGGACTTCATGCTCTATCTGATTCTAATCAAGAAGGAGAATGTGGTTGCTGGGGTGGCCATGATCAGAACCTTGGGATAAAATGACTGTTCTATCTTAGATTTTATGATGACAAGGAAAAAGACTAGGAACAATGTAACTTGCACTTTGGTTCCTGGAAGAGAACATTTCAAAGGATTTGGAGAAAGGGGAAGTAGACTTAAATGTGTTGGGAAACTCTTGAAAGGAAAATACTGAAAATGAAAATACAAACAGTTCTAATGATGAGGAGAAAAGGGCAGTATCTACAGAGAAAAATGGGGATATAAAAGGAACTCATTGACTGACTTAAAATTTTAAAAGATATGTACCAACACTGAGAGGAAAAGAAGATAGTAGAGGATGAATTCTAGAGTATCTCAAAGTCATATAAGAATAGTATTAGTAATACTGAATCTCAGAATGAAAGCTAAGGGCCAAACAATGTGATTTTTAAAAGCATTATTTGGGAAGAAAATTATCCAAGAAAACGTATGACTATTGTTTTATATGAATGGGATAATATTAACTGTAATTGGAGAGAAGGTAAAGATGCCTAGCTCTCATTTTGTTTAATTGGTGGCTCAAATGGATATTTAAAAATTTGAACCTCGGAAAAACACTAATAATTCTTGAAATTATCATGAAACAAATAGAAAAGGAGAGGAGGGATATAAAGTTCTTCACAAGTTAAAGGTTACCTTAAAATATTATCAGTTAAGGACATAGAGGGTTTAATTTTTCCTTTACTATCAAAAAAAATGAGTTGTCTAAAGAAGAAAATATGATGTATGACTTAAAATCTCTGAAATAGTAGAAACAAATTAATCACATTTATGCCTTTCAGTTGTTGTAACAGTGATGAATGACAGAGTACAGTGTGTTGCTGAATCATCCAATACACAGTTTGCCATACAGTAGGCCTTAACCACCGAGATGCTGACCTTCACTGGGTTTCTGACAAGCTTAGTTATCAAATTCCATTTTTGGCCCTCTGTTCTATCTTCTGAAGCCATGCCCTGACTGTAAAAAAAAAAAAAAAGTTGTCCTACAACAAATCTGTTGCTAACTTTTCTGTCTCTTTTCCTTCTTCACAGAAGCACAGAAAGCAACACTTTCTATTGTCTTAATCTTGGTTTTTATAGTCCAAGATGCTAAGTGTCCTCTGTATTATAAAAGCTTAATTTGAAGTGAGAGGATAATTGTAGCAATATAAAATCTGAAATGGTTAGAGAGATCTTCTAGAAATCTGTTAAAATAAAATAGATAAAAAGAAATGAAATTATGCTTAAGCAACTTTTTTTTAAGAAAGAGGAGATATCATTGATATTAAGACACTTATTCAATAAAAATAAAAAACCCATACCAAGACAATACAGTTTTTATACAATGAAAATTAGAGACAATGGCCCTCTAGAATTCTCATTAGTCAGGTCATAAGACCCCAAAACCATGATTTCCTCAGTACTGGAATAGGGAACATAGCCAGTGAATATTCCCTGGAGGTGATTGTCACACTATTCTTAGGGGGGGATTTTATGGAAGGGAGACAGTAAACAGACTCTGTGAGTCTGTTGCCTGAGGGCACTGAAAGGTTACATAATTTTACCCTTTACCACATGTGCATTATAACTTACCCTTAGACTCTGTATGCGCTTATTTTTATTTTAGGCTGGGGAAGAGGGAGGAGATTTTGTACTAGGTTTACCATCACAGTGAATTTCCATTTTTGAAAGCTAATAAATCTATATGATTAATGTTAACCTGGTAATCTAGACGCAAAGTCAGCTGTGGTATTAGAAAGATACCTGCATCCTGTTAGGATTTGGTTTGTGAAGGGTAGTAGTAACCATGTAACCTCTGGGTGCCTGGGTTGCCAGTGTGAGGCAGGGTCAGGCTAGTTGCCAGGAGTCTGGATTCCTGAACTCTGTGGTCCTTTGATCTCTCCCTATAGCATCATACTGCCTTTCACATTTGTTTTATGTATGCTGTAAGTACAGTTTTCCCCACATTTTTGACTCCCCTGTGCATCAGAATTTATTTATTTAAAAAGAGATTTGCTATGCTCCATTGCTCCTGTAGGATTAACTCACTTTTCTTCTAGAATACTCAATATTGACCAATGCTTTGGTTATTGACCACCACGTTATAGTTATTAAAGGAAATGATGAAATGGAAACGTCATTGGCATATCTTCATAAATATTCCATAACATGTCAGTGATGCTTTAATTGTATTGCTTCTGGTCCATATTGTTGGGTTTTTTTCTCTATATTAGGTGTCAGATGTGCAGACTTTAAAAAAAAAAGCTTTTTCTTTTCAAAATATATGCATAGTTTTCAACATTCACCCTTGCAAAACCCTGTGTTCCAATTTTTTTTACCCTCCCTTCCCCTTACCCCCTCCCCTAGTTGGCAAGTAATCTAATATATATTAAATATGTACAATTCTTCTAAACATATTTCCACAATTATCATGTTGCACAAGAAAAATCAGATCAAAAAGGAATAAAAGAGAAAAAACAAATTGCCGGTAAACAACAACAAAAAAGTAAAGATACTCTGTTGTGATCCATGCTTAGTCCCCACAGTTCTCTCTGTGGGTGCAGATGCTCTCTCCATCAGAAGATTGCTGGAACTGGCTTTGTTGTTGAAAGGAGCCACGTCCACAAGAATTGATCCTTGTATAATCTTGCTGTTGCTGTGTATAATGTTCTCTTGGCTCTGCTCACTTCCCTCAGCATCAGTTCATGCAAGTTTCTCCAGGCCTCTCTGAAATCATTCTACTGACTCTCTGAAATCATCCTACTAATTGTTTCTTTCTTTCTTTTTTTTTTTTTGCTGAGGCAATTGGGGTTAAGTAACTTGCCCAAGGTCACACAGCTAGGATGTGTTAAGTGTCTGAGGGCAGATTTGAACTCAGGTCTTCCTGACTTCAGGGCTGGTGCTCTATCTACTGATTGTTTCTTACAGAACAATAATATTCCATGACATTCATATACCATAATTTATTCAGCCATTCTCCAACTGATGGGCATCCATTCAGTTTCCAGTTTCTGGCCATTACAAAAAGGGCTGCCACAAACATTCTTGCCCATGTGGGGCCCTTTCCCTCCTTTAAGGTCTCTTTGGAATACAGACCCAGTAGAGATACTGCTGGATCAAAGGGTATGCACAATTTGATAGCCCATTTAAGTATAGTTCCATATTGCTCTCCAGAATGGTTGGATTAGTTCGCAACTCCACCAACAATGTATTAGTGTTCCCGGTTTCCCACATTGTCTCCAACATTCATGTTGAGGGGAGAGGAGGTTGGCAGCTATGTGAAGGAGGGAATGCGAGTTAGGAGAGACTTGGGACACATATCTAGGGGGTTGGCCATGTGAGTGGAGAGAAAGGGATAGATGTGAGAGATGCTATGATAGAGAATCCAAACCCTCCCCTGTGTTCAGGAGTTACCCATACTCTCAACCTAGTTGTTATCTATATTAGACTTCCCTTCCACCCTACACAGTCATTACCATTCTACTTTTGCATAGGCTCTGGAATCCACTGCTCCCCTCTTTACACACACACAGACACACACACACACACACACTCAGAGCCACCTCCCTGGTCCGGATTCTTTTTTCCCCCTCCAGGAATAAAGCCTCCTGGATTATTGCAGTGGCTGCTTCTGGGTCTCACAGCCTCAAGATTCTCCCCATTGTTATCCATCTTCCTCTTACCTGTTGGACCCTCTTCCTCCAGGGCAGATTTTACTGTGGAGTTCTCTCCTTTCCATAAATCCAGTTGTTCCCTATCAGCTTTGCAGGATCAGTTATAAAGTTCCTTGTTTGTCATTCAAAGACCTTCTTTCTTCCTTTTCAGTCTTTTTTTATTTTATTCCCTAACTATATAATACTCTGTGATTCAGTGGCACTGGCCATTCCCTCACATGAGATTTTCTCTCTCTTTGACTTTGGACATTTTCATTGGCTTGCCCCCCTCTCTGAGTGCTCCCTGACCTTGTGCCTGCCTTCTCACTTCCCTAAGATATCAGCTAAAATCTCACTTTCTACAAGAAGTCTTTGCCACTTCTTAATACCAGTGCCTTCCAACTGAGACTCTCTCCCCTTTCCCCTGTATTTATCTTGCTTGTACATAGTTGTTGGCATATTTCTTGCCCCATTCAGTTGTGAGCTCCTTGAAAGCAGGAACTCATTTTTTGCCTTTCTTTGTATCTCCAGAGCCTCCACTGTTCTTGGCACATGTTAGGTGCTTCATAAATGCTTATTGATGGGCTATTTGGCAAATGATGGGCTGTGTATGGTGAGGGAAAAGTGAGGAAGCAAAGCATGTCAGTGCTAGCTGACATGATGAGAATCTGGCTTACTAGAAGGAAGGTGGTCCCCTCAAAAGCAGTAGAGGGGAATGTTGGACAGGAGAGATAGGGAAGTTGGGTTTTGAACAGGCCGAGTTTGAGATGCCAAAGGCATATCTAGCTTCAAATGCCCTAGTAGGCAATTGATGATAGAGGACTAGAGTTCAGGAGAGAAACTAGAGCTGCATGTGGGGAGATCTGGGAATCATTTGCAGAGAGATGAGAATTATTGCCATGAAAGCTAATGAAGGCACATGGACAGAATCCAGAGAATGGAAAAGGGCCAGGCCAGAGCCATCGAATCTGCTCAAGGCTAGAGGACCAATCCATGGAGGAAGATTCCCCCAAAGAGACACAAAAAGAGTGCTCACACAGATTGGGGATAGAGCAACTGAACACATGATGTCCTGAGAACCCAATGAGGAAGGAGAATATTCAGGAGGAAAAGATGGCCAACCAGGTGGCAAAGAGATCAGGAAGGTAGAAGAATTGGAAATTCTTGTTAGCTTTGTAATTAAGAGATCATTAGAAACTTTACAAAGAGTAGTTTCAGTTGAATAAGGTAGAAGCCTTGGAGATCCATTAAGTCAAGTTGGCTGAGATTGCCAATATCATTCCCTTACTCTGTTCCCTACCACTGTCTAATGTTCTTTCCATGATATCATTTATCATATTAGGAAAACTTAGTACGTGTTTTCTTCTCCCCCCATCAGATCTACTTTATTTATGGCAAACAGTGGGAATATTTTAGCATGTATGACAGAAATCTCTTAACTGACAGTGCCTACCTAAATAAGATATTAATTATTAGAGTGGCTTTTGTGTGATCAGCAGGAAACTAAGAATATCTTTGCTGATGTGAAAGTAAATGGAAACTACCTAAAAATAATTACTTTTTTGCTCTTTAATTAGATATTATTCCTGCACTCTCATTGCAATTATTCTTTTATTAAATCTGCTGATCCAGTTTTTCCAGGCTAATTAGAAAGTCCAATTAATCTTTTGAAGAAAACACCATCTTGTTATGGTTTTTTTGATTTCTTGATTAAAGATGATATACTTGTGCAATTATTGAATGAAGTCTAAGTACTTGGACCCAAAGTGTATTTGTGGAGAATCCTACCAAGGATTCCTCTGGGTTTGGCCTTATCTTTTGATTCTTATGTATTTCCCCAGCTGTCTGCTGTCGGGAAAGAAAGAACTCTTTCATAAAAGATGGACGGACTGGTCATTAATTTTCAGCAGCAGCCCCTGATTCTCTTCTAGGTGTGTTATGAAAAGGCAGCTTTACACTCCCCTCTCTTAAACTTTCCCTACAACAAAGGCTAACTCTGTTGAACAAGAGTGAAGTTGCTCTTCTCAAATGCTTGGGTGTAGTTTTCTTTCCAAATGACAGAGAAAGGGAGGCAAATGGGAGACTTAACTTCTTTATTCCTTCCTGCAAATCTTTCCTATTATTCTGGCTAACCAGGTGTTATTCAGAGCTTAGTTTGGAAAGTACTGGACCCCATAATTTTTAACGTGGTTGTTTTTTCTCCCTCAGGGTAGCTGCACACAGAAGACTGTATGTCTGGGGGCATGAATATTGCTTCCAAAATGTCATTTTGGGTGTATGTTTGGCAGCCTGCAGTTCACAAGCTTTACCTAGAAAATGAGAATTGCATTGGACATTGACAACCATTTGCTTGTCATTATCCAGATAAAAGATGCCTGCTATTCTACAGTGTCCCACTTGCCATGATCCATTTCTTTTCTTGCCAAGAAATGAATCACATAGTGCAGTGGCCAGGCCCTATGCTCTCATATATACTACGGTAGGAAAGTCGTTTGGTATTCAAGTTCTTCAAATGCAGCAAAGTCACACCAGAATCTGAGTCATCTGTCAAGAGATAGACTATTGAGATATGACTGATTGTGGGTTTGTTTACTTGATAATGAAACTTGAATATTAGATGCTCCATTTCTCCTTTTATTTCTTAAATGTCATTTAGTCAGTCAATGAACAAGTATTACCAACTCATTCATTAAATGCCAGTCTCGTGGTAAGCCTTAGAGATGCAAATAAATAAATACATGAAAATATTCCTTGCTCTCAGTGATCTCACAGTCTGATGGGGAAGGTAGCATGCAAACAACTATGAACAAACAAATTATAGACAGAGTAAAGAGGAGGTACATTTCAGGGGGAAGACCTTAGGATGGAGAGGGATCCAGAAGAGCTTCTTGTAGAAGGTAGAACATTAGTTAGGATTTGAAGGAAGCCAGGGAAGCCTGGAGGTAGAGATGAGGTGAGAGTATTCCAGGCATGGGGGAACAACCAGGGAAAATCTTGAGAACAGGGTCACTGAATTGCAGATTATATGAGGAGAATAAAGCTCTGGAGAGAAGTGGGGATCCAGTTATGAAGGGCGTGATTGGATTTTAGAGGTGATAGGGAATTTATTGAATCATTAGAATTTATTAAATAGAAAGGTGAAATAGCCTTGCCTTTTAAGAAGAGTAATTTGACAGCTGAGTGGAGGATGAATTGAAGTGGAGAGAGAGCTGAGGCAGGCAACCCTACCAGTAGGTGGTTGTAATGGTCCCCATGTGAGCTGATGAGGGTCTGGAGCAAAGTGGTGCCCGGGTCAGAGGAGGCTGGAAGCTGTTCCTGAGAGATGCCAGGAAGGTAGAAAAGAGGGACCTGACCACTGCTTAGATCAGAGTGGTGGAGGATGGTGAGAGTGAGCTAGAACTTGAAGATGACATCTACAGCTGAAGCTTAGGTGGCTGGGAGAATGGTGGTATTGTCAACCACAATTACAAAGTTGGGAAAAGGAAATCATTTTAGGAAAAAGATTATGAATGTTTGGTACATGTTGAGCTTAAGAGGTAGAGGAAGGCTTCACTGAAGATCTGCTGATTTCCTGTGTAAATAGTTAGCACCTAATATTAGTCTTCCTCATTTCAAATCCGTCTTCAGACACTTATTGGTTTTGTGATCCTGTTTACCTCAGTTTCCTCATATGTAAAATGAGCTGGAGAAGGACATGGCAAAGAAAACCCCAAACAAGATCATAAAGAATCAGACATGACCGAAATGACTGTGTAACAGTTATCAATTGTAACAAAAACAAATTGCCTTTTTTTTTTTTTAGCTTAGAATGCAGGCGATTTAACTCTTTTTTTCTCATCTTTTTGATGAAGGAACTGAAGGAAATTATAAGGCTTTTGAAGTCTGCTCTAAACAGAAGTAGCCCTCAGTCAGTTCTTCTAAGCCCCTGCCCCTCTCATGAAAGTGAAAACTGATGTCCTCATTCCATCTTTCAGGTAGAGAAATTGATTCTATTACTAAGGTGGGAAACTGACAGGCCCAGACCTTGAGGGAGAATTCCTTCTTAGGCTGATGCTTTTCATCTCATCTGATAAGGCAGCATTTGACCAGTCTGATAATCAGCTGCGAAGGTTGCCTGCTTTTCATTTAGCCCTGTACCCTGGAAGTGCAAAGGCAGCTTCTGAGGTGGAAGGCCAGGCACCTGCTCTATCAGAAAATCTGTTCTGTTTAGGGGGAAAACATTGAAATAGAATTTCTTTAGGGTTTCAGAGACCAGGATTAAACATGCCTCTCCCTACCTGGTCTTTTCCCTTCTTCTCCTCCCCCACTAGTATTTCTTTCAGTAACTTAAGTCACAGAATAATCAAGCATGCCCTAAGGGTATCTTATCCTTGAAAGTGCTGAACATGAATTTAGAGTCAGGAAGATGGGGTGGGATGGGGGTGTTCTGATTTGATTTCTCTGTGCCTTAGGTTTTTTCACCTCGAAAATGGGTATGACTTATACTCTCACCCTCACAAGATTGTTGTGAGGCTCAAATGAATTCATTACAATTATTAGTTGGTATTTTTCTGAGCATTTCATGCTAAAACCCTGAAATTATATTGTCAGAAATTCAGACTCAGTTTTCTGTGAAAATTAGAGGATGGCCTTTTTAAATTTTGGAGCTGGAATTGGGCTGGGACCTAACACCACTCTGGGAATTTTCAGAATATTGGACCAGTTCTAGGTCCCAAGAGCACAACTGCTTTCTGCCCATTGGCTGTGTTGTATCTGACACTGATGAACATTCTGTCCTTCTAATGCCACTGGTTTCCCTTGGTTTTTCTGCTGTGCATCTGATCACTCATCAAGCTCCTTAGGCTCAAGCTTGGGAGATCATTCTTTTCTCTTTGTACTCTTTGGTAAGCTTTTAAGTTTTGTTTTTTTTTTTTTTTTTTTTGGTTTAACTTTTATTGTCTCTCTGCAACTGACCCTCAGATCCACATATCAATTATAAATTCTTCTTACCTCCAGTCTCATATAACTAATTGCCTATTGGACATTTCTACCTTTATGTTTCAGACATATCAAGCTCAGCAAGTACAAAACCTCATCATTATCTTTTCCTCAAAACCTTTCCTCTCCCAGACTTTCTTACCTCCACAATATCTTTTGAATTCCATGTTCTCTCTCCACTAACAAAGCAAAGATGGTGGCAGAAGAGAATCCCAGAATCACAAAGTCATCAGGGAGCTTAGAGATGTCTAGTTGAGCTCATACCTGAACAAGAGTCTTCTCTGTGGCAAATTTAGCCACAAGTGCTTATCTAGCCCTAGGCCTGTGCCTCCTGAGGCAATTCTACTTGAGAAGGAAAGCTATTCCTGATAGCAAGGTTACAATCTGCCTCAATGCAATTTCTAACCAGTGTTTCAAACTCTGCCCTCTGGGACCAGGAAAAACACATTTGATCTTTCTTCCACTTGAGAATTCTTCATGTACTTGAAGTTTGCCATCATGTACCCCTGAGTCTTCTTTTCTTCAGAAAAATATCCACAGTACCTTCTACTGCACTTCCTGTCATATGGCTTCCCATCTCCTCTCTAATTGTGTAGATTACTCTCCTTGGAATACTAACTAGTCAACCATCTTCCTAAAATGGGCAGTCTAAAATGGAACAAAACACACTAGATTTGATCTGACCAGGGCAAATGATGGGAAGTCAATAATCTACCTCCCTAACATTATCATTCTGCCTCTCCGAATGTGGCTTCAGATGCCATTTGTATTTTTCCCCACCCTGACACATTGTTGATTTATGGCAAGCTTTGCAGGAAAGATGTTAAAAATCATGTGATCCCTCCTGGCATTGTAGCTGACTGTTGGTAGCATGGAAGTACACATTGATGAGTTTGACATACACATTGCCACAGCTAGCTCAGTGTTTGGGAGGCTCTGAAGGAAAGTGTGGGAGAGGAGAGGTATTAGACTGAGTACCAAAGTGAAGGGCTACAGAGCCATTTGCAGATCTCATTGTTGTATGCCTGTGAAACCTGGACAGTCTACCAGTACCATACAGGGAAACTAAATTGCTTCCGTTTGAATTGTCTTAGGATGCTTCTGAATATTGCCTAGCATGACAAGGTAACAGACCCTGAGGATCTTTCTCCAACTAAACTGCCAAGCATTCAAATTCTACTGCAGAGAGTGCAACTCCCTTGGACTGGCCACATTGCTCCAATATCCAATGTGCGCTTGCCAAAAAGACTATTTTATGGAACATTCACACAGGGCAAGTGCTCATGTAGTACTCAGGAAAAAAAAGTATAGGTTTCTCTTAAGAACTTGAGAATTGTTTGCATAATGTGGGAGACTTGGCATGCCTTCATCAAAGAAGGTACTATGCTCTACGAGCATAGCAGAATTAAAGTAGCTCAAAAGAAATGTGAGATGCAGAGATTTGGGAAATCCGCCCCAGATGTTCAGATGGACTATTTGTGCCCAACCTGTGGCAGAGCATCCCCAGTTCATATTGATTGTATCAGCCACAATTGGACACACTGTAACTTGACTCTAACATAGTAACATCAGTTTGATCCTCTTAGAGAAAGGGCAACAGCCAATCATAGCACTGACAGATTGAGCTAAACTTAAATTTTGTAAATTTCCACAATGTTGATGGCAATGTTTTTGAACCTCTATCTTCCCTTTCCTCAACGTGACAGTGAAATGTAAATCTTGATATTACAGAATCTGAGTGAGCCACCCAGCCTGTAGTTTATGCTGTAACAAAACAAGCATTGCCCATTCTTCTTACTGCCTGAAGGATTCAGCAAAGGAAGCACATTCACCTCTGTTTGTTTGTAAATGACCTGCAAAATTGAGAGTTTTTCTTACTAAATTTTCTTTCCCGTTAGGCACATAAACACTCTATACCTTCCAGTAACTTTCCCAAAAGGAGAAGTCTTTATACCAATATTACCAAGATGCATTTTTTTCTCTCAATGTACAAACTATGCTAAGTCACATGTCCAAACTATGCTAAATCCACTTTTTTTAATGTTTCTGTCTACCATTGATTGCCCCGTTCTATCTTATAATCATCATTTCTTTTTCACTACGACCATTTTACCCCAATTATGTTGCTGAGTAATTTTATCTAACAGCGAGCCTCCTATTTTAAGTGATCATTATGTTCAAAGCAAAAAAGAAATACGATTATCTCTTTTTCCATCCCCAGGATGGAATCTAGCAATAACTATGTTGAATTTACCGAAAAGAACAGCCCGCCAAATTTATTTCACTTCTGCATTTAGTACATTTTATCCTTTGTGCTCTAATTAAAATTTGAAAATGTATCATATTAAAAACAAATTCCAGCAATGATTGGAAGGATGCTCAATCTAGGCCTTTCCCTGAAAAGTTCATTTCTAAGCATCCCTTTTTCAAGGGAATGAGACATAATAAAAATTTTATTAGCAGTTGTCTGATTTTCATTTTCATCAATAAATTGAAAATAGTACCAGGGAATATATTGTCATTACTCAGCTTTTTCTTCACTTGCAGAAGGTTCTCCAATGGTTCACGTTCAAAATAAAATGGACAAAAGGCCATCATTTCAAAGAACTTAAATGAGGCTAATTTTCACTTGCCTTTGCTTTCTGAATCACCACCAATTCCAAGGAATCCTATGAATGGAATGATAATGCTCATGCAGAGGAAAGGTAAGGATAATTCTCTGTGAAACTTGGCCTTGACCTGCATCCAATCCTCATCTACCGCCAATGGACCAAATGGATAAGTTGCTTTTTTTGATAAAGATACAATTTACTTTTCTTCTATACCATATTAATCTAGGAAATTGGTCCTCCACAATCCTGATTATTGAGAGGAAAGAAGGCATCATAAACAGTGGAAATGGAACACCTGAGCACTTGATAGAGAAAAGAAAAAAAGAACACAGGGAGATGAAAAGAAGAGACTGTTTTTGAATGAGTCCTTCAAAAAGTCTATTCTCCAGGGAAAAACTGACACTACTTTCTTCCTTACCTAATAGCACACAATCCTCACTTGAGAAGCTATATTGATTTGTAAACTGCTTTCTGTGTTAAATAGTTTCATTAAGAATGCATGCTCCTTAATTACAACTGGCTCCAGTGTGTTAAAACTGTTAGGATGGCAGATCTCTCAAAGTAAATTAACAGTGATGACATTTCTCTCCCTTACTCTCAGGAAAAAACAAACACAAAAAAACAAATAAAGAGGTAATAATGTTGTTTCCCCCTCATTTTAAAAATTAGCGTTTAGCACCTGTCAGATTGGCTAAAATGACAAGAAATGATAATGACGAATGTTGGAGGGGATGTGGGAAAACCGGGACACTAATACATTGTTGGTGGAAATGTGAACGGATCCAGCCATTCTGGAGAGGAATCTGGAGCTGTGCTCAAAAAATTAACAAACTGTGCATACCCTTTGACCCAGCAGTGTTTCTACTGGGCCTATATCCCAAAGAGATTTTAAAGGAGAGAAAGGGCCCCACATTGCAAAAATGTTCGTGGCAGCCCTTTTTGTAATGTCAAGAAACTGGAAATTGAAAGGATGCCCATCAATTGGAGAATGGCTGAATAAATTATGGTATATGAATGTTATGGAATATTATTGCTCTGTGAGAAATGACCAGCAGGATGATTTCAGAGAGGCCTGGAGAGACTTGCATGAACTGATGCTGAGTGAAATCAGCAGAACCAGGAGAACATTATACACAGCAACAAGACTATATGATGATCAATTCTGATGGACATGGTTCTCTTCAACAATGATGTGATTCAAGCCAGTTCCTGTTATTCAGCGATGAAGAAAGCCATATACATCCAGAGAGAGGCCTGAGGGAACTGAATGTGAACCACAACACAGCATTTTAACGCTTTCTGTGAATACTTCCTTGCATTTTGTTTTCCTTCTTAGGTTGTTTTCTTTTTTCTTCTCTCTAGATCTGATGTTTCTTGTGCAGTAAGATAACTGTATAGATATATATATACATATATTGTATTTGTCATATAATTTATCATATTTAGCATGTTTTAGATTACCTGTCATCTAGGGGTAGGGGTTGGGGGGAAGGAGGGGAAAAGCTTGGAACAAAAAAAAATCTTTTGCAAAGGTCAATGTAGAAAAATCACTCATATGTTTTGTAAATAAAAAGCTTTTAATAAAAAGAAAAATTAGTGTTTAGTTAAAAAATAAGAAGCCCAAATTTTAAAAAATCAAACTGTTAGTGCAGGATGTTTGAAAAGATATAGGTAGAAACTCTGAAATATTTCATCCATAAGAGGCAACATATTGTTTGTTTTTCCATTGAATAAAATGAATTATTTACTTGAACTTCACTTATATAGCATCTAGCCTGGTCTTCAATGAGTGCTTAAATGTCTAATTATCCTTGACCTCTTAGCTACATTGAAATCACTGTCCATTTTCTTATTCTCCAGAGTATTCCCAGGTTCTCAACTGAATGCATCTGAAATGGAATAGGCTGCTGTCGGAGGTTGGTGAATACTTTTCATGTACATCATTTGAGTATCTTAACATTCTCACATTCTCATGAAGTAGGTTGGTAGATATTACCTTCATTTTATAGATGAGCAAATTGACATTCAGAGAAGTCAAAGGGATTTGCTCATGGTCACATAGAAAGTGATAAAGGTAGGATTCACACTCTTTCCTTAATTCAGGTTTGACTTTTTCTGTAAAACCAGAGAGCTTCTTGAAATTTAGTCTCTTTTGCCATTTGCTCATAAGCCAGCACGTTAGTTATGGTGCTCAGCCTGGAGTCTGGAACACTGGAATTCAAATCTGGCCTTAGATCAGACTAGCTGTATAATCACTTAACTTTTTGTTTACCTCAGTTTCCTCATCTGTAAAATAGGTATGATACCTCACAAGGTTATGGTTATAATCAAATGATATTTATAAAACACTTAGCACAGTCCCTGACAGAAGTAGGTACTTAATAAATGTCTTTCCACTTCTCCAAAAAGTTCTATAGCTCTATGAAACACTTACTGGCCATCACCTATCTGTTTTTCTCTTAAGAACATGAGAATTTTTTTTTTAAATTTTATTTTATTTGCAAAACATATGTATGGGTAATTCTTCAACATTAACCCTTACATAGCTTTCTGTTACAAATTTTTCCCCCCAACTCCCCATCCTTCCCCTAGATGGCAGGATGATCCACTACATGTTAATTACGTTAAAATACTTGACAAGTCGAATATATGTATACATATTTCCACCCTTATCGTTGTTGTGCAAGAAAAATCGTATCTACACAAAAGACATATCAGATAAAGGAAACACAATGTAAGCAAACCTCAATCAAGAGCATGAAAATGTTATGTTGTGGTCCACATTTCACATCCCTCTCTTTGGGTGTATATAGCTTTCTTCACTGAACAATTAGAACTGGTTTGAAACATTTCATTGTTGAAGAGAGCCATGTCCATCAGAATTGATCGTCATATAGTATTGTTGTTGCCATGTATAATGATCTCCTGGTTCTGCTCATTTCACTCAGCATCAGTTCACGCAAGTCTCTCCAGGCCTCTCTGAAATCGTCCTGCTGGTCATTTCTTACAGAACAATAATATTCCATAACATTCATACACCATAATTTATTCAGCCACTCTCCAATTGATGGGCATCCATTCAGTTTCCAGTTTCTAGCCACTACAAAAAGGGCTGCCTCAAACATTCTTGCACATGTGGGGCCCTTTCCTTCCTTTATGATTTCTTTGGCATATAAGCCCAATAGAAATGCTGCTGGGTCAAAGGGTATGCACAGTTTGATCACTTTTTGAGCATAGTTCCAAATTGCTCTCCAGAATGGCTGGATCCAGAACATGAGAATTTTTATCAGATGCTTCATCTGGAATGGCAGTATGTATATGACATTGACGTTAAAGAGTACCATGGTTGTCCTTACTGCCAGTTACTGCCAAGGGTGGAGTCTATGCTGCAGACATCCTGGTTTTCTTTGCTAGTGGTGTGAGTATCCAGTCCTTTTTACACCTGTCTATGTTGCTTAGCTAGTGCCCCAACTTAGGTTAATGGATTTCAGCTATTCACTACTTGCTTTGCTATTATTTGTGTTTAATGCATTCATTTATGGTGCCATGTTTAGATAATCGTTCAGATTTCATGTCTGCTATTTGTAAACTGTGTGACCTTGGAAATATTGTTTCCCTTTATGGGTTTCAGTTTCCTCAGTCACAGGATGAGGGCATTGGACTGGATGGTCTTTTTTGGTCCCCCCCCCCAGTCTCTAAGCTTTATGTTTCTTTCATTTGTTTTAAACTCATAAGCTTTAAGAAATGACCTTTGTTGTTCTGGAAATATTGCAGTATTTATTGGAAGAGTCTCTATTTGCCTTAACCATAGTCTTCATGACTGTTTACATGATTGGTTTATTCCCTCTGAACTTTTAGCAGAAGACAAAATTCTCATTATTTTGCTCTCTGTTACCTGTAGGACTCTGCCTTTCCTACTATGTTAAGCGAAAAAAATAAGAATAATGAGTTACGACAGGTTGCTAATTCTAACATATGCCTGTGTGTAAGTATTCCATACTAAAGAAAAAGGCTACATGACAGAAATGAGATTCTATACTTTACAAAATGATCAAAGAATACTTCTCTTCCCTTTGTTGTCTGCATGCTACTAGAATGATGACTTGTAGTCACTTAAAACAAGACCTGGAGCTGACTATGGCTCAGATCGTGTGCTTCTTATTGTAAAATTTAGACCTAATTTGAAAAAACCTGGTAAACCAACAGACCATATAGGTCTGAGCAAAATGACATCCCTTATAAATATGAAGTACAGGTGAGGAATAGATTTAAGGGATTAGATTGGTATACAAAGTGGCTGAGGAACTATGGACAAAGATTCACAGTACTGTATGGGAGGCAGCAGCAAAAGTATTCCAAAGAAAAAGAAGAACAAGAAAGTAAAATGGCTTCTGATATGGCCATACAAATAGCAAAAGAAAGAAGGAAAAGCAAAATGTAAAAGATAGGCAAGTTATACTTAACAAATACAGAACTCCATAGAACAGCAGGGAGATATGAAGTTTTCTTAAATAATTCATGTAAAAGAAATGGTAGAAAATAATAGAATGGGAAAGACAAAAGTTCTCTTCAAGAATATGAAGGCTAACTCTTCAATAGATAAATGGTCAAGGGATATGAACAGACAATTTTCAGATGATAAAATTAAAACCATTTCTAGTCATGAAAAGTTGCTCCAAATCACTATTGATCAGAGAAATGCAAATTAAGACAACTCTGAGGTACCACTACACACCTGTCAGATTGGCTAAAATGACAGGAAAAGATAATGATGAATGTTGGAGGGGATGTGGGAAAACTGGGACACTAATACATTGTTGGTGGAATTGTGAATGGATCCAACCATTCTGGAGAGCAATCTGGAACTATGCTCAAAAAGTTATCAAACTGTGCATACCCTTTAACCCAGCAGTGTTTCTGTTGGGCTTATATTCCAAAGAGATCTTAAAGGAGGGAAAGGGTTCCACATGTGCAAGAATGTTTGTGGCAGCCCTTTCTGTACTGGCTGGAAACTGGAAGCTGAATGGATGCCCATCAATTGGAGAGTGGCTGAATAAATTATGGTATATGAATGTTATGCAATATTATTGTTCTATAAGAAATGACCAGCAGGATGATTTCAGAGAGGCCTGGAGAGACTTGCATGAACTGATGCTTAGTGAAATCAGCAGAACCAGGAGAACATTATGCACAGCAACAAGACTACATGATGACCAATTCTGATGGACATGGCTCTCTTCAACAATGAAATGTCTCAAACCAGTTCCAATTGTTCAGTGAAGAAAGCCATATGCACCCAGAGAGAGGGATATGAAATGTGGACCACAATATATCATTTCCATGATCTCTATTGATGTTTGTTTGCATTGGGTTTCCTTTCTCAGATATTTTTTGTTCATGTAGATATAATTTTTCTTGCACAGCAAGATAAAGTATGGAAATATGTATACATATATTCTACTTGTCACGTATTTTAATATAATTAACATGTAGTGGACTTCCCGCCATCTAGGGGAGGGGAGGGGACTAGGGGGGAAAATTTGTAACAGAAAGCTTTGTAAGGTTCAATGTTGAGGAACTACCCATACATATGTTATGCAAATAAAAAGCTTTAATAAAAAAAAGAAAGAAACAGCATGAAGAAAACAGAACCAGAAAATATACACTACTGCATTAATATTAATAAATACTATACTAAAAGTTAAAAAAAAAGAAAATGAAGACTATCAAGGGACATTTCATGCAAAAATGGGCATGATAAAATACAAAAGTAGTAGAGTTATAGCAGAAGAGATGGCAAGAATACCCCAAAAAACTATACAAGAAAGATCTTAATATCACTGAACATCACTATAATGTGATTACTGATGTAGAGGCAGACCTAGAAAATGAAGTCAAGTGGGCCTTAGAAAGTATTGCCAACGAGAAAGCTAGTAGAGGTGCTAGCATTCTAGCTTCCTTTTAAAGCCCTAAAAGATAATTCTATTAAAGTGCCACCCTCAGTATGCCACCAAATTTGGAGAATACCACAGTGGCCGTTCACTTGGGAATCAGTTTACATCCCGATCCTGAAGAAGGGCAATGCCAAGGAATGTACAAATTGCTGGACACTTGTGTTCTTTTCCCTTACCAACAAAATTGTGCTTAGGTTTCTGTAAGCTAGGTTTCTGCAGTATATGAACTGAGAGTTCCCAGAAGAGTAGGCTGGTTTTTGAAGAGTCAGAGGAACTAGAGAATCATTTCCCAGCAAATAGAAGGAGAAGAAATGCAAAGAACTGTCAGATTATATATTCTTGGACTCAAAGATCTCTGCAGATGGCAACTGTAGCCTTAGAAGGAAAGCCATGGCAAATCTGACAGCATATGACAAAGCAGAGACTTCACTTTGGTAACAAAGGTCTGTATAGGTAAAACGATGATTTCTTCTATATCAATGTGTATGGCTGAGAGTTGGATTGTAAGGAGAGCTGAGTGTCCTAGAAGTAACACTTTTCAGTTGTGATATTAGCGAAGGTTTGTGAGACTATTTTGGACAGAAATGAGATTAAATCAGTTGATACTTAAAGAAATTAATAAAGGCTACATACTCCAAGATTGAATACTTTGGTCACACAACAAAAAAATAGGACTCATTGGAAAAGACCTTAATGTTGGGGAAGATTGAAAGCAAAAGGAGAAGGGGACAAAGAGGATGAGATGGATTGATAGTATCATGGAAGCATGGAAAATAAATTTGGACAGTCTTTGGGAGATAATAGAGGACAGAAAAACGTTCCATGTTATGGTCCATGGGGCCACAGAGTCAGACAAAGTTCTGTCTTTTCCTTGGCTGATGTGTGCCATATCCCTCCTTGGGACATTTAAAGCCTGAGCTTCTCTCTCCATTAGTTGTACTTGGCATCACTTTGCCCAGGCTGTCCTTCATGTCTTGGATGCTTTCTTTCCTTAGCTTTCCTTGGAGTTCTTACCTGAATTCCCGGCTTGGATTAAATGCCCCCTTTTCCACCATACTGTTCCTGATTCTCCTCAAATGCTAGTGTTTTCCATATCACAAATGCCTTGATATTGACTTTGTAGTTGTTTTTTCTCAATTTATTTGCATATGCGTTTTTTCCTCCTATCAAGCTTCTGGAGGGCAGGCAATGTTTTTGCTTTTCCTTTGTGTCCTTAGTACCTGTTATATAGTGGTTATCCAGTAAATTTTTACTGGCCCGAATGACTTTAAATCTTTAAAAAGTCATGTGGGAGAATCTAGGAGCTAATCTTTTCTGGTCTAAAAGTTTAGCTTTCTGTCCTGAAACCAAATAAATAAAGGAAATGTCAACTTCAAACTCAAGATTCATTTTATCAAGTTGATGGCTAATGAATCCAGGACCTGCTGAAACCTCATCTGACGTCTTCTAACTAGTAATTTTAAGTGTGTCTTAAACATGCCATCTGGCTACCTCCTGCTTTAGAGCCACAAGTGTTAGGAAAGCAATTTGGCAAAATCACAGGGAATGAAGAAAATTCATTTACTTGATGGAATGGGAAATGTTTTTCTGCCTGGCTCCTCCTAAACTGTGATTTGGGAGGGTGGCTTAAGAAAGGGGGAACAACTATAAGAAACGACCAGCAGGATGATGTCAGAGAGGCCTGGAGAGACTTGCATGAACTGATGCTGAGTGAAATGAGCAGAACCAGGAGATCATTATACACGGCAACAACAATACTATATGGTGATCAATTCTGATGGACATGGCTCTCTTCAACAATGAAATGTTTCAAACTAGTTCCAATTGTTCACTGAAGAAAGCCATATACACCCAGAGAGAGGGATATGAGATGTGGACCACAACATAACATTTTCATGCTCTCTATTGATGTTTGCTTGCATTGTGTTTTCTTTCTCAGATTTTTTTTTCTTGCACAGCAAGTTAAGTGTGGAAATAATGTATACATATATTCGATTTGTCAAGTATTTTAACATAATTAACATGTAGTGGATATCCTGCCATCTAGGTGAGGGGTGAGGACTACGGGGGAAAATTTTGTAACAGAAAGCTTTGTAAGGACCATTGTTGAAGAACTACCCATACATATGTTTTGCAAATAAAAACTTTTAATAATAATTTAAAAATAAATAAATAAATAAATTTTAAATTAAAAAAAAAACAAAACAAACAAACAAACAAAAAACAACAAAGTAACCTGTTTTGGTTTCCTGTGGCTCCTGCCTCAGTGATGCATATTTGTACGACCAAATGGTGGCCAAACATCCAGGCGGACATCATCCCAGAGGTATATCTTTTGCATCTTCAATATCCAGTTAGTTACTAGGGTCTATTCATTTTGATTTAGTTCCCTCCTTTGTTTCCATGGCTACACTCTTAGGGTCAGACCTCCTCACCTTACACACCAACTAGCTTTTGAATAAACAAGGAGAGGTACATAACTGGAACAAGGAAATTGCAATCTCTTTGATTGTCAGGAATTTCTTGTAGTGGAGATATACACAAAGGGACTTCCTGATTAACTAGAGGTTTCAAGCAAAATTATCCCCCCCCCCCAAATTGCTCAACATGTTAGGTGTTTTTTTTTATTTTTTTTTCCCCAAGTAAATTCTGGTTACATGCTTTGAATGAAAACCACAGCTACACAAGACAGTTGAGTCTGAAAGTTCTACTAGAAACATCGGGAGATGCATTTGCTTAAATCATGTTGTTGCAATCAGAACTCAGTTGTTCTTGAATGCCGAGGGACCTGAGTTTGGATCTTGGTTATTCCCATTTACTCCTTACATCTGTAACGTTGGGCAAATTTCCAGCCCTCTTTGGATGTTAGGGAGTTGGAGGAGAGGGCTACCAGAGTCTCCTTGAGCTCTGAAGTGATGCTTTTTGATTTTATTTTAAATTGCTGATAACATTTAGGGCCTAAGATCTGGGCAGTAACTCTAATTCTTCTCATTGTTTTGCATGTATTAGTCAACCTAGGGATATGTGGACCATTTTGCAAATTTTCCTTCTTTACCTTTGTGCCTCTGACTTTTAACTGGAAATTTCTATGACTAGGACTATGCCACTTTTCCATGCAGCAAGAAGGCAGCAGAAGCAGGAAAATAATTTACCCAGTGACTTCAAGAATGTCAATGAAAAGACCAATCAGCTACAATTGAATGCTGGGTAATCATAATGGTGAATCTTTCCCTTGGTGGTCAGTGTCACTGTCTGCCTTATTTGGAGAGGTTTAATGTTGTATATGCTTTCAGACATAGTGTGTCAGCTGGTTTTGCTTAATGGCTTTTGTTGTTGTTAGAAGAAAAGGCTCACTTAGAGGAGCAGGTGGCAGCCAGGCACACTGAGAAATGAATGGTATAAAAACAAAAGGCATCAATAAACCTTGTTTTTTCCAATACCATAGTTGGAGCTCCCCAGAGATCATGGGAGAGTAGCAATAAGGGGTTCAGGCATGCTCCCATTTCTAAAGAAACCTGTTGATGCTTTTCCCCCAGGTGATTATGTGACTTTTGCCTCTAACTACAGCTATGGCTCATAAGACCTCAAATCATGGCTGTCATGGAAGGAATACTGAGAAGCATGGAAGAAGGGAAACAAACTGAAAATCCAGTTCTCCAACGTTCCAGCGAGCTGTCTGCTAGAGATTTTAATTGGTGTAGGGTTCGTATACCTCATCCAGCAGATAATGAAAGGGTAGTGCCTTCAAAATCTAGTACTGATGTCACTACAGATTCGTTGAAACTCTGTTGCTCTGTACAAAGAAAAAACATTTTAGCTAGCAAAGAAATTGCACCTAGAAAAAGTGGTGCCTTTTCTCAGTCAGCAGAACTAGGCCAGAAAGACAGTATTTTTAAATAACTTTGATCTCAGTCCACAGGTGAACACTAAAATGAACGTGGAAAAAAAGAAATATGTCTCCATAGACGAAAGCTTGGTAACATAAAACCCATCAATGGCAAAATGGAAATCAATTCCATTTAAGTCAACAAGCATTTATTAGGCACTTGATATATTTGCCAAAGCTTGTACTAGGTGCAAGGGAAACAGAAGGAAAAAAAAAAACTAACTTCTGCGTTTAAACAACTTACATCTAACTGAAATCAGTAACCTTAAGGCAATGTGGTATGACTTATAGAGGGAAGGGACTCTCACTGAAGGATTTGTCCAAAGCGAGGCAAGCCTGCTTTTGTCTCTTGCCTGTAGGTAACAGACAGCCTCAGAGCTGAGGTTCTAAGAGAGTCAACAAGGCTCTACTGCTGATTTTAAGAACAGAATCCTTGTCCTAACTGATAAGTGCACAGAAATTAACACTGCTGCTGAAGAGAATGCAGTATCTTACCATGTTCCCCTCCAGATCTAGCCATTGTCTGAAGTGGAAAACTCTAACCCTAATTCCAAGCTGTCAATAACTTGTCAAAGCAAGCCCAGAATACCTGTGTTTGATACTTTGCAGAGCAACCTACTCGGCCCAGTTCAGCAGCAGTAGTAGTATCCAGTGAGGAGCTGGAACAGCCATGTGACCTGTTGTACTTCACCCAGGGCTGTTTGGTCCTTTGAGCTATGACATCACACCTAGGAGGACTGAGTTACCAATTTAGTGTACCAATTGTTGCCCTGCAAAAGTCCAGTCCTGCCAAGAGTTAGCTCATCTAAAAAGTAGAGAGAGTTAGAGTGAACTTTGGGAAGATCTGAGGAAAGAAAGGCCATAAAGGCCCTGTAGTACAGTAGTTGTGAGTTGCCTTGGCCAGTTGTGTTTCCTAAATGTGTGTCTCACTGCTAACTGCACTTTAAATTCATGTTCTCCCTTCCCCCATCTTGGACTCTGAGCATATTTGTGAGAAAGTGTGTTCCCTGGTATTGGAAGAAATTCCTTGTAATTTCTTTCTTTGCCATGCTGTTGAGTAAATATCTTTTTTAAAGAACTGAATATATTGGTTGGTAAAGGGGAATTACAACAGTGGAGGCTTGTGAATTAGTGTTTAAGAGTCTAGCCACTCATGGGATTATCCCATTATCCCTAGAATGCTGGGAGAAGCTACAGCCATCTCTCTGAAGACCCAGCCAACCATTAGTTAGGTGAATTGCATGAGTTAGCCTGATTGGGATTATTTGCTCTCTTTTTGAGCTAAGCCAGCTTGTCCTATCATTGGTGACTTCAACCCTCTGTTTGGAATGCCTTGTGGCACTGGAGAAAATGGGATGACCTGTCTGTTTCAGGGACTTTGGTAGAATTGGGACTGGACCTTATCTGGATTGTTCTTTGCCTTGTCAGGGGATCTTATGGGCAAATATATAAGTTGTTCTGTGTGCTGGAATAATTTTTGCACAGGACAATTTTATTTCTAACTGAGGATTAGAGGATGATTCTTAAGGGCCCTCAAGTCCCTTCTTGGAGAACTCCACGTACTCTGGGGAGCTCACAGAAAAGTAGTTTTTGTCAGAGAGAAAGTTTGTGGTTTCTTCCTTTCCTATATTTTTTCTGCCTCTGTCAAATTCCATTTAAACTTTGTTCTTTTCTCATCATTTTGGGGGTAGGGCAGGCCTTTATAAGTACTTAGTAGTTGGTAATATGATAAATTTATAAAATGTTGTTTATTTGTTGAATTTGAGTAACTATCTGAGAGTAATTGTGGGCCTGAGCCTTCAAAGGCTTTTGATTGTGGAATGGTCTAGGACCTGTGCTGAATGGATGGCTTGTATGCTTTATAAGGCATTTAGGAAGCCATTAATTACTGTGCCACATGAGCTTGATTGATACTCTTTAGAGCAAGAGATAAAGATGTTTCAGAGAATAACGTTTAAACTGCCCCAGATCCCCAGAGAAATAGTCAGAATTAGCAATTTTTAAAAATGTGCCAATGCAACCTAGTAGATTTTCTCAGGACAGGAATAAGCTAATTGAAAGAGAAGGTAATGGTGGCAATCAGGGTAGTTCTTTACCAAACCCTGTGCCAATTTACCCTCTGACATGCCATGGTACACATGTGGAGCTTACCTAAACTGAACTCCCCTGGCTGCTTCATACTCAGTTTCCAATTTATTGCCACCACAAAAAGCTGCTGTAAAGATTTTTGTGTAAATGGATCCTTTATCTTTTCCTTTGATGTCTTTGGACTATTAATATATAGTAGCAGCATTACTGGGTCAAAATATATACACAGTTTTATGTCTTTTGTGCATGGTTCCAAATTATAATACAGAATGCTTAGACTTGGTTCCCAGTTCCACTAACAGTACGTTAGTGTATATTTCTTCATATTCCTGTCAACATTTATTGTTTTTCTTTTCTGTCATACTAGTTACTCTGATGGGTGTGAGGTGTTATTTCACAATTGTTTTAATGTTTTGCTGAGGCAATTGATGTTAAGTGACTTGCCCAGGGTCACACAACTAGGGAATGTTAAGTGTCTGAGACCAAATTTGAACTCAGGTCTTCCTGACTTCAGGGCTGGTGCTCTATCCACTGCGCCACCTAGCTGCCCCACACTTATTTTAATGTTTTAGACCATTTTTCATGTCTATTTATAGCCTTGATTTTTTCCTTTGAAAGTTGCCTGTTCATATCCCTTGACCATTTAACAATTGGAGAATAGATCTTATTCTTTTTTTAAAATTGCTTTTTATTTTTCTAAATACATGCAAAGACAGTTTTCAAAATTTACCTTTGCAAAATCTTGTATTCCAAATTTTTCCCTCCCTTCCTCTCACCCCTTTCCATAAACTGTCAAGTGTTCCAGTATAAATGAAACATGTGCAGTTCCTCGAAATATATTTCCATATTTGTCATGCTGCACGAGAAAAATCAGATTAAAAGGTGAAAGAAAAAAAAGAAAGCAAACAAGCAAACAACAAAAAACTGAAAATTCTATGCTTTGATCTACGCTCAGTCTCCATAGTTCTCTCTCTGGATGTGCATAGCTCTTTCCATCACAAGTCTATTGGAATTGGCATCATTTCATTGTTGAAAAGAGCCAAGTCCATCACAGTTGATCATCACATAATCTTATTGTTGCTGTGCACAATGTTCTAATGGTTCTATTCACTTCACTTAGCATCAGTTGCTGTAAGTCTCTTCAGGCCTTTGAGAAATCAGCCTGATGATCATTTCTAGTAGGACAATAAATAATATTCTATTACATTCATGTATCATAACTTCTTCAGCCATTCTCCAACTGATGGGAATCCACTCTATTTCCAGTTCCTTGTCACTACAAAAAGGGCTGCCACAAACATTTTGGCATGTGCAAGTCCTTTTCCATTTTTTATGATCTCTCCAGGATGACAGGGGCTTCTCACTGAGAAGGGGGATGGTGCTGCTGTACACTTCCCCACTTTGCTGAGTGACCTGGCCAAGTCCCACTTCTTCTTTTTGGGTTCAGTGGCTCACAATTTGCCTTCTGTTATTGTGATAGAGTTCTCACAGCTGGTCTACTGATTAGGCCCTCTGAATGGGGACAGAGCAGCCAACACTGCTGTATTTTGGCTAAGAGCATCTCGCTAGATGCCCTGTACCAGACCTCCTTGCACTGCCTATGCTGGGCCATGTTCTTCTCTGCCCACTTGAGACAGACCTTTCCTGAAGTCCTTCCAAAATATCTTAAAATGGAATATTATTACACTCTGAATGTTTGTGGATTTTCACTTTTAAATTCATTCAGAGCCTTAATCTAGTATTAATTCTGAAGGAAGCCAAGAAGAGCTCAGGCAATGGCCTGTCTACTCTCTCCCATCTTGGCTTTGCCCCAAATAGATCTTATTCTTGCAAATTTGGCTCAGTTCCCTCTATTTTCAAGAAATGCAGGGGTCCTATAAAGCATGGCTTTTTAAACTTTTTCCACTCATGACTCTTTTTGCTTGAAAAATTTACGTGACCCCTAAGTATGGAGATATATAAAATAGATATACAATCCAAACGTTTCCTGATAATAAATCAAAAATTTTTGATTCCTATGTTCAAGTATGTGACTGACAGTTTAAGAAGCTAGAATAACTTGTTTGATTTTAGGTAAATCATTTGGACCTTTATCTTATTTTCAGTAACATCACTAGTTCCAAGATCATCATTGGTTACTCCCTTCATCTCTGCAAATTAAAACTCCTCTTTATCTTATTTGGGTGAGTGATTGTGTTAAAAATAATACAAAACAAAACAAATTAACAACACAAAGTAACTCACTACATGATGTCTGGATTTTTAGAGCTGAATGTTGAGAAACTTTCTTACGCCTGTCCTTGGAGGGCCAGTTGTATCAAATGGATCCTTGTTTCCCTAAAAACAAAACAAAACAAAATTCCGAAGAGAATCATCAGAATATTGTTCTAGTATGAGCAGTATTGAAATATCTTCTTTTACTGAATTCAGGAAAGAAGAATTCCTCACATTCCTTAATGACTCATTTAAAATAAAACAGCAAAATTCTTGCGAAGACATCCTTTCCCATCTTTATTTTTTATTGTTCTTTTAAATAGGGACTTAGATAAATACCATGTCAGCTCATGGCTTGACAGTACTTTTGAGGCATTCAAGAAAGCCAGTATCAGAAGTTAGACAACTTGAATAACAAAAGGGAAGCTGCTAACCTCCTTTATGTTGAAATATTGATCTGAGCTTCCTTTCTTTCAAAAATTCTGTCAGTTATTGTGAGTTCCATGATCCCTCAGCTACTACTAACCAGGGGGTCTTATATTTGATGTCAGAAGGCTCATAAAATATATGTGTAACCAATACTTCTCTCAAATGAAACCAGTATGGTGCAGGCATGCTGAGAAGTAAATCCAGATGTCAGATTAAAGAAGCCACGGGGAGTCATGAGAAGAAAGTTCCTGCTTTGGAAGGTGTCTAGAATCTGGAACACGTTTTATGGGTACTGTTGTAGAGTAGTGAAGCATAGGAAAGGTCACAAACCAAATGGCAAATATAGTGGAACGTTATTGTGCTGTAAGCAAGAAAGAGTAAGAGAAAGTCAGAAACAGGGCGATGTGTGGAGTTGGGCAGAGGAAAATAAGATGTATCGAGGAGCATTTGACCCAATGTCTACAGTAATATCAATGAAAAAGGATAGCAATGCCAAAATAGCATTGAGTGCTTGGTGTAAACTGGGGAAAGAGAATGGAGAGAGCCAAGGGTAGGGGTTGTTTCCTAGAAGTGGTGCTCAGTCGGTGGAGATCTGCTGCTTGTTCTTGAAACTTATTTCAATTTTGGCGTGATATTTCTGATACTTTCTTGCCTTATTCTGTTCCTTTCTGAACTTCCTTTTGCTCTCTTTGGTGTATTTTAAAAATGATTAATTGACACCCATCCCCTCCACTTTTACTGGTTTCATTATTAATATCCCCCTTCCAACAATTGTCATTTTCTTTCTTTTTTGGTAAACCATCCTTGCCAATGTTATGGAACTATGGTGGGACCTCTGAGTTGTTATCAATGGCTTGCTTTGACTGAAATTCTGTTGGTAAATATTTCTTATCCTTATTTGTATCAATTCTTTTTAAGTCTTGGAGAGTAGACTTTTATGAAGTAACTGCTGCAAAGATATTTCCCAGACATCTTTTCCCTTCTGATTCTAACTGTATTGATTTTGCTTGTGTAAAAGCTTTTCCATTTTATATAATTAAATTTGTTTCTTTTCTCTTTTCTGGTTTTCTCCAGCCCATGTTTTCATTCACTGTCTCTCCCTCTTCATGGTTGTTTGAAAGGTCCCTCCTTCTCTTTTCCTTGATTTTGTTTCTGATATGACCTTTTAAATTTAGATCATACAGCCATTGAGTTATGATTGAGTTAGATAGTGTTGATTTAAACCTAATTGTTGCCAAAGAGCTTTCCAGTCAGTGTCCCCAGGAGTTTTTGTGAAATAGTTTTTCTTTATCCCAGAAGCTGAAGTTCTTTGGTTTATTGAATGCTATGCTACTCTTTTGATTACTTATGAATTTAGTGCTCTTTAGTTGTTCTCCCTTTCTACTTCTCTATTTTTGAGTCAGTATTGTTTAGTTCTCATTATTACTGCTTTATCATTCCATTTCGGTATATGTTGAACTACTACATCCCCCTCTCATGCATTTTCTTTATTTCCCTTGTAATTCTAGCCCTTTTTTTAAACCTCTAGATGTACTTTATTTTTTCCTAATTTTATAACTTAGCCTTTTATAGTTATGGCACTGGATTTGAAATAAATTTAGATAATATTGCCATTTTTATTACTATACTGATATGCATTTTATCATACTAACATAGTCCAACCATGAACAATGAATAAATCTTCCCAATTATTTGAGTCTGTCTTTATTTTTCTGAAGATCATTTTAGTGTTGTATTTATAGAATTCCTGAGTGTCTTGTTAATAATAAGCATATATATATATATAATGCTTTAAGATTTGCAAAGCACTTTATTGATCCCTACAATAACCCTATGAGTTACTGAATGTGTGAGGCAGGATTTCAACTCTGGTCTCCTAACTTCAGATCTAACATTGTCTCTGTTATCCTATCTAGCTGATAAGTTGACTCAGATATTTTGTGCCAACCCTTTCTCCTGCTGATGAATTCCTTCAAAGTCTTCATTTTGAGAGAGAGGCCCAAACAACTTTTGTTGCTAATTTTTTGGACTTTGCCTCAATACTTCCCTGCCCTCACACTTCCTGTTTTAACTTTGTATGTGTGTGTGTGTGTGTGTGTGTGTGTGTGTGTGTGTGTGTATGTGTGTGTGTGTGGGGTCTTCTGCCATTCGAATATAAGTTTCTTGAGGGCATGGACTATCTTAATTTTTGCATGTATTTATATCCTGAACAGGTAGGTGGCTCAGTGGACAGTTTTGGACCTGGAGACAAGAAGACCTGAGTTCAGATCCAGTTAGATACTGTAAGAATCCAGTCAGAGTAACTCTGGGCAAGTTATTTAACCCTCAGTTTCCTCATCTGTAAAATGAACTGGAGAAGGAAATGGCAAACTACTCCAGTATCTTTGCCAAGAAAACCCTGAATGGGATCACAGAGTAGGACATGACTGAAAACAACTGAACAACAATTCTTGTTGACTTGCCTTCTCTAGTTATTATAAATGGAATTTCTATCTGGGCAGTTCTGTTGATGACATATAGAAAAGCTAACGATTTTGTATGTTTATTTTGTTGCTTGCTACTCACTGCAATCCCTGACTTCTGTCTCTCTCTTTCTCTGTATCTCTTTCTCCTCCTCTCTCTGTCTGTCTGTCTGTCTTTCTCTCTGTCTCTCATTTCTTCCTAGTTCTGGCCTCAGCCAGTCTCTGTCCCCTTCTTGTTTTCAGAATGCGGTGTTTATTCTGTCCCCTTCTGTAACTGTTATATTTTTAATCAGAAATAGAAAATAGTGCTGTTTTTCAGACTTCCTACAATCTTCTCTTTGCTCCTGAAACTGATTTTCTAACCTCCTTACCTTTCCATTGGCTAGCCCCCATGTTTCTTTTGTTCGTTTCCCTCATCTCTTCCTCTTAGAATCCCTGACTTCCCTCAAGGTATAGCTGAAAAGCTATCTGTTGTAGGAGACCTTTGATTCATCCTTTTCCAAATGATTCCATGATCTTTTAAAACAAATGATTGATGCTGAAAAATAAGAACAGAAGCCTGCAGAAATGATTACTATTTCCTACAGAAATTTAATTGATTTAAATGAGTAGCCATGATGAAGATTTAGAATAAGATTATAAACTATCTTACTTGGCAAACACTTGATCTCCTTCATTGTCAAGCAGAGAGATAAGACAATGAACTGGTTTTCAGTATAAACACTTAAAAAAGTTTAATGGAGCATGATCATTTTTAATCATGTCCAACTCTTCGTGACCCCATTTGGAGTTTTCTTGGCAAAGACACTGCAGTTGTTTTCTGTTTTCTTCTCCAGCCCATTTTTACAGATGAAGTACCAAAGCAAACAGGTTTAAGTGACTTTCCTAGGGTCACACAGCTAGTGAATTGTGAGACTAGATTGGAACTGAGGAAATATTCCTGACTCTAGATGCAGGACTGTGGCACCAACTAGCTACTGCTATCTTGAGCAATATAGCATCATAAAATGAGGGACAAAACAGAAAGTTTGACAGGAGACCCAAGTAAGCTTCCTTAGCACAAAAGTATTTCAGGATAGACCTGGAAGGGGAACGACAAATAGACAAGAAATAGAAAAGGTCCTTTAAGAATTATATGGCAAAGTCTTCTCCCCAACAGTGACTACTGAACCACCACATTTGGATTCTAACATCACAGTTCCTAGTGTGATTCATGAAGAAGTAGAAATCGCATTAAGCAAACATGAGAAGAGCCTCAGGATCAGTCAGGAGACTTACAGAAAATGTCCATGCTGGAGGTGATCCATTGGGAAGGCTACTTTTCTCAAGCTATTCTAGAATTGAGGGATACAAATGCTAGGGAAGGAAATCTCATTGTTATTGAAGAAACATAATTGAAAATATAATAACTATTGCTCCATATTTCTCCTTTCTTGGTTATGCAGGATATTCATGCAAATCCTGAGAGCATCCTTGATGAAGGCTTAAGAAAAGATTAAGCAGTCTTTAACATTTGATTGATTTCCTTCTATGGTACAGAACTTCCCTTCCCAATAATGGGCTCCTATCTCTCCTCCACCCAGTACAAACAGTATTTTACAGATTATCCCATCTTCCTGGGCACATAATGGACTGGAAAGGGCAAAGAATCCAAGATACTGGCGTGCTTATTGTTTATTAACTATACAGTCCAGTAATGGATTGTCTCCAGTATTGAAAAACCCTACAAGGTACTCCTTTCTCTGACTAGTTGTCTTCTTCACATATATTTAAATTATTCCAAAGATGCACAAGTCCAGATAACTTTGTTTAATGGCCCTTTGATTGTAAATATCAAGTAAGGCACAAAATGGAGACTTTCTCACTAAAGATGTTTGCTTCTATTGCAGCAACAGATTCCAAATCCAAAAAAAATCCATTCCCTGTAATGCTGATATCCTTCAGATGCTCCTGTCTCAGAGTGGCGTAGTATTGATGGCCTCAAGAACAGTATGAGTTCTGTACTCAGTCTCAAATGTTTGGCTTATCAGATCTTTTTTAAAATTTTTTTATTAATTTTTTAAGCTTTTTATTTGCAAAACATATGTAGGGGTAATTTTTCAACATTGACCCTTGCAAAGCTTTCTGTTACAAATGTTTCCCTCCTTCCCCCCACCCCCTCCCCTAGATGGCAGGAAGTCTAATACATGTTAATTATGTTAAAATACTTGACAAATGTGTATACATATTTATACAGTTATCTTGCTGTACAAGAAAAATTGGATCTACAGGAAAAAAAAAGACCTGAGAAGGAGAACAAAATGCAAGCAAACATCAATAGAGAGCGTGAAAATGCCATATTGTGGTCTACACTCAGATGCCACAAGCCTCTCCCTGGGTGTATATAGCTTTCTTCATCACTGAACAATTGGAACTAGTTTGAAACATTTCATTGTTGAAAAGAACCATGTCCATCAGAATTGATCATCATATAGTCTTGTTGTTGCCGTGTATAATGATCTCCTGATTCTGTTCATTTCACTCAGCATCAGTTCATGCAAGTCTCTCCAGGCCTCTCTGAAATCATCCTGCTGGTCGTTTCTTACATAACAATAATATTCCATGACATTCATATACCATAATTTATTCAGCTACTTTCCAATTGATGGGCATCCATTCAGTTTCCAGTTTCTAACCACTACAAAAAGGGCTGCCACAAACATTCTTGCACATGTGGGTCCCTTTCCCTTCTTTAAGATCTCTTTGGGATATAGGCCCAGTAGAAACACTGCTGGGTCAAAGGGTATGCACAGTTTGACAGCTTTTTGAGCATAGCTCCAAATTGCTCTCCAGAATGGCTGGATCCGTTCACAGTTCCACCAACAATGTATCAGTGTCCCAGTTTTCCCACATTCCCTCCAACATTCCTAATTTTCTTTTGCTGTCATTTTTTGGCTTATCAAATCTAATCCAACTAGAATGTATATGTAAGTACCTACTATGTGAAAGGCCTTATTCTAGATGCTAGTGAGAAAAACAGTTCCTACCCTCAAGGAGTTTACTTTCTATTACTTGTGGAATTGTGTGCTTTTAAGTCTCTCTTCAACTCATTCCATTCTTCATTCAGCCACCAAAATAATTTTCCTAAAGTGAAGGTCTCTACTTAGACAATTTTGGTGGCTCCTCATTGGCTCCAGGATCAAGTACCAAATACTCTCTTTGGCATTCAAAGCCTTTCACAACCTAGTCCCCTCTTCTCCCTCCAGCCTTCTCACACCTTGCTGCAAACCCAACATGTACTCTATTTTACCACCAGCCACCACTTGGATCTGGGGATTTTCTCTACGTGTCCCTCATGCCTGGAATACTGTGTCTCCTCATTTCCACATTCTGGTTTCCTTAAAGTCCAAAATCCTACCTTCTCCTTGAAATGTTCCCCTCCCCTCTGATGATTATTTCCAGTTTATCCTGAATAGAGTTCACTTTGTACAGGGTTTCTTGCATGTTGTCTCCAGTAGATGACCAGCTCCTTCATGGCAGGTGTGCTGTCTTTTACGTTTTCTTTATATTTTAGTGTTTAGTTCTGTTCCTGACACATAGGTGCTTAGTAAATATTTATTGACTGCTGACAGAATGCAACATGTAGACATCTAAGTATAGTTGGGGAGAGAGAGGCTCCTAAAGACAAAGAGGATTAGGAGGTGTCAAGGGGTGGGAGTTTCTGTATCCCTGAAATCATGATATCTACCAATGTGATTATGGATTCTCCAGAAGATTTTGAAAAATTATTTTTTATTAAATTGATGATTCACATATTAAATGCCTACTATGTACTTAGTACTGGTCATTAGACTATTTACTGTGACAGAGGAGAAAGACTCAGATATTTTGGATAGATTTTCAGCAATAAGGATTGAAACATTTTATTTTTCTTTTTAATTCTCAATTTTTATAAATCTGATTACTTAGAACCTTCCTTTTCCTGAGAATTTTGGTTAATTGTATTTTTTTGTGCAAAGTAATATAGACTGTAGGACTGAAAAAAACCTGTGGAAATAATCAGAGTATGGATCCGATTCACCAAGTTACTCCAGACAGATAATCTCAGATTCAGTATGATTTTTAAAGATACTAAATATAAAATAGCTCCAAGGATGGCTATTACACAGTTTTCCCCAATAACCATTTCAGTGATTATCACGCTTAGGTATTCTGCCCAGATGACCAATTCCTTGCCTGTATTTCCTAGACAGTTCAATTAATATGCCATATTCATGCTCATGTCCTTGTTCTCTTTGATCATCATTATCAATTACATATTAACTTTCTCTAGATATAATTCAAATCACCCTCATGTTGGCCATGATCACCTATAAATAACTAGAGGGACACCATTCAATTGAAACCTGATGCTTCCAAAATGAAAGGATCAGCTCATGATGAAACTCTGCCTATACTCTCCATCAAAATAGAATGAACTTTTTCCAGCTTTACTGGAAAGGTTATGGGTCCTGAATGGCATGACCAGTCTTTTTTTAACCAACTCTTATAGAGCCACAATTTTTGGAACCAGGCTTTGTACTACACTGCTACATCCTACGAACCCAGGAGAACTGATCTGTTGAAGGTCAGTACAAGTAACGTTTTCTCTTGCAATTCCTGCAGAGTTCCTATGCTAGTAGGATCCTAACATTTAAAGTAGTTTTCAGTATTCTTTTGGAAACTCATTTGTCTAAAGAGTTAACCCCACACTTTGATTACAGTGATTATAAATGTGAAAGCCAGAATGGCCTGATTTGGTGAATAAGACTCAATAATTCTACTCTCTTAAGTTCTCCTACTGACTTTTACACAGGTCGGGACAACTTAGCTTACACATTTTTGCTGGGATGACGTATTTAATCTTTTTTTCTCATCTTCTGGTGATTAAGAAGCACTGGACTAAATAGAATGGAAACTAACGCATTGCTCTGTTCCAAGTCTTGCTAGTCGTGTGATTTATAGCTTTAGTTTTTCCACTATCTGGATTAGTTGTTTGGCTCCTGTGAGTCCTGGCCTGAGAGAAGTATGGATTGGGACAGTCAGTGATTACTGCTAGATACAAAAATTCCTTCTGTCAAGAAATATTTTTCTTTTCTTTTCTTTGATGTGGTGAGACAATATCGACCCTTTTTCATTTGTTGTGGAGTGTGGATGTTTAGATTGAGTCACTGCAGCCATGGGGACGCTTCTGACTTAACTTCTGGAGGGTCAGGACTGGCCCCATCTAGGTTTCCAGTTCTGTTTTCATTGGACCCAGTTCTTCCTTCCACCATTCACCTTTCCTTTATGTGACTAGACAGAATTAGCATGTATCACTTGGAATGGGGAAAGATAGTTCAGGGGGACATTCAGTTACTGCAGCCACAAATGAACCCTAACTACAGGTTGAACTTTTCACTTTTGGCTAAGATTTGTTGCCACAGTCACTTGGAAGCTGGTAAAAGAGACTGGAGAAGACTGTGAGGTATTAAAGCTCTCCAGTGTTAAGTCTTAAGGCTTTTACTTTTCTTTTTTTAAATTTTTTTTTATTAATACTTTTTAAAAAAAATTTATTAATACTTTTTATTTGCAAAACATATGTATGGGTAATTCCTAAACATTAACTCTTACAAAGGTTTCTGTTACAAATTTTTCCCCCCTACTCCCCACCCCTCCCCTAGATGGCAGGATATCCACTACATGATAATTATGTTAGAATACTTAAGAAATCGAATATATGTATAGTTATTGCCACACATCATTTTTTGTGCAGGAGAAATCATATCTACAAGAAAGAATAATCCGATAAAGGAAATACAATGCAAGCAAACCTCATTAGAGAACATGAAAATGTTACGTTGTGGTCCATATTTCACATCCCTCTCTCTGGGTGTATATGGCTTTCTTCACTGACCCATTGGAACTGGTTTGAAGCATTTCATTGTTGAAGAGAGTCACGTCCCTTAGAACTGATCCTCATATAGTATTATTGTTAAGGCTTTTACTTTTCCCAAAGAGTTTGGTTTTCCTCTCCTCTAGATGTACCCGTACTTATTCCATTTGTGGCATATAACTCCTTTCTTTTTCTTTTTTTTTCTTCTCTGTCTGTCTGTCTGTCTCTCTATCCTCCCTTTCTCCCTCACTCTCTCCCTCTTTCCCTTTACCTCTCCCTCTTCCTCTCCCACATCTCTATTTCATTTGGGGGCAATTGGGTTTAAATGGCAAGTGCCCAAGGTCATATAATTAAAAAGTTGCTGGGGGTCCTCCTGACTTCAGGGTCATTGCTGTATTCCCTGTGCCACCTAGCTGCCACCAGATAATTTTTGAGGTAAAAGAAATCTGCAGAAAGTAACTGGCTATATATGACTTTCCTACCTGGCCTATTGCAGTTACCTTCTGATCACTTTCTCTGATGCTAGCCTGTTAATTCTTGAATGTGTACTCTACCCCACTATTAAAAAAACTTTCATTAGTTCACTGTGCTACTCTCCTACCTTTAGGACTCCCTGTAAACTTCTAGAATAATATACGTGCATTTATACAGGCTTGGCATTTGAAACTTTCTGACTGGCTCCAGCCTGCCTTTCTCTATATATGTTACTCCCCTTCACATTTCCTTGTTTGCCAAACTGATTTTCATACTATTTATTCCTGTAATTCAGCACTTGTCTTCCATGGTCAGGCCATCCCTGACTCCATGAATGTTCTCCCTTTTTGCTCCCATTCTTCTAGGTCTCCCTAGTTTACGTTAAAGCTCAACTTGCTTGTCATCTCCTGGGGGAAACATTTTCAAGTCTCTTGATTCCTGCCCTTTCTTCCCTTCCTCTCTTATATAGAATTTAGTTGTGTCTTTTTACACTTTTATTCCTCTGGTAGAAATAAAATTTCCTGAGGACAAGGATAATTTCAAGCCGATCTCAATATCTCTGGAACATTGTTCGCTGGCTCGAAGCTGGCAGCCACATACTCTGAGCAGTGTCACACAATCTCTGGGGAGTTGAAAAACGGGTCCTCCTGTCCCAGTTTGGCCATTAAGCAGCCAAATGACTCTGATCTGTTCCCTTTCCTTCTTGAAGCCTCTGATTGTTGTTGAAAAGTAAGAGGCTAGAAGGGTGCTCTGCAAAGCCTTAGTCACCTCTACGCTATGAGCTCCATTTTCCTAAGAAGAAGGGAGATCTTTCTGATCAGAGGATTGGATCCTTGGACGAACTCCTCTGGACCCCAGCTCCAGTAGAAGGGCCTGATTTTCCACATTTTTTAATATTCCTTGCCATTAAGGTGACTCTTCACATCTAAACCTGTTCTCTCTTCCATAGTAACCTACCAGCTTCCATTCTAGCAACACAGCAGAGAGAATCAAACAGGTGTGTTATTTTTTTCTGTTTCTGAATAGTATTTTATTTTTCCATTTACATGTAAAGATAGTTTTCAACATTCATTTTTTTTTCTTTTGTGAGGTAATTGTGATTAAGTGAATTTCCCAAGGTCACAGGGCTAGTAAGTGTTAAGTGTCTGAAGCCAGATTTGAATTCAGGTCTTCCTGACTCCAAGGCTAGTTCTCTAACCACTGTATCATCTAGCTCCCTCTGCATTCATTTGGTTTTTTAAATTATTATTAAACATATGTATGGGTAATTTTTCAACCTTGACCCTTGCAAAGCTTTCTGTTACAAAATTTTTCCCCTAGCCCCCACCCCACCCCTAGATGGCAGGAAGTCTACTACATGTTAATTATGTTAAAATACTTGACAAATCAAATATGTATATACATATTTTTACAGTTATCTTGCTGTGCAAGAAAAGTCAGATCTAGAAGAAAAAAAAAATCTGAGAAGGGAAGTATAATGCAAGCAAACATCAATAGAGAGCATGAAAATGTTATGTTGTGGTCCACATTTCATATCCCTCTCTCTGGGTGTATATGGCTTTCTTCAATGAACAATTGGAACTGGTTTGAAACATTTCATTGTTGGAGAGAGCCATGTCCATCAGAATTGATCATCATATAGTCTTGTTGTCGTGTACAATGATCTCCTTGTTCTGCTCATTTCACATAGCATCAGTTCATGCAAGTTTCTTCAGGCCTCTCTGAAATCCTGCTGGTTGTTTCTTTCTTTCTTTTTATTTATTTATTTGTTTGTTTGTTTATTTTTCCTTTATTAAAATTTTTTATTTGCAAAACATATGTAAGGACAATTCTTCAACATTGGCCCTTAAAAAGCTTTCCGTTACAAATTTTTCCCTTCTTTCCCCCACCCCCACCCGTAGATGCAGGAAGTCCAATACATGTTAATTATGTTAAAATACTTGACAAATCGAATATGTGTATATATATTTCCACACTTATCATTCTTGTGCAAGAAAAACCATATCTACAAGAAAAAAAAAATCAGTGGAAGGAAACACAATGTAAGCAAACATCAATAGAGAGCATGAAAAATGTTATGTTGTGGTCCACATTTCATATCCCTCTCTCTGGGTGTATATGGCTTTCTTCACTGAACAATTAGAACTTGTTTGAAACATTTCCTGCTGCTTGTTTCTAACAGAACAATAATATTCCATGACATCCATATACCATAATTTATTTATTCAGCCACTCTCCAATGGATGGGCATCCATTCATTTTCCAGTTTCTAGCCACTACAAAAAGGGCTGCCACAAACATTTTTGCACATGTGGGTCCCTTTCCCTCTAAGATCTCTTTGAGATATAAGCCCAATAGAAACACTGCTGGGTCAAAGGGTGTGCACAGTTTGATAACTTTTTGAGCATAGTTCCAAATTCTGCATTCATTTGTGTAACATTCTGAGTTCCATTTTTTTCTCTCTCTCCCTTACTTCCTCCTTCCCAAAACAACAAGCAGTGTAAAAGAGATTATACATGAACAATCATTTAAAACCTTCCTATAAGGACAGGAGGACCTGAGTTCAAATCTGGTCTCAGATACTTAATACTGCCTAGCTGTGTGACCCTGGGCAAGTCACTTAATCCCAATTGTCTCAGCAAAAATAAATAAATAAATAAATGAAATGAAAAGATAGGGAAAAGCTGTGGGAAAGAAAAAAACAAAAAACAAAAAAAGGTAAAAATAGTATCTGCATTCAGTCTCCACAGTTCTCTCTCGGGTGTGGATGGCATTTTCCATCCCCAGTTTGTCTCAGTTGTCTTGAATTATTATATTGCTTAAAAGATCTAAATCTGCCACAGTTGATCATCATATACTCTTGCTGTCGCTGTGTACAATGTTCTCTTGGTTCTGCTCGCTTCACACATCATCACTTCATGCAAGTGTTTCGGATAGGTATGTTTTGATGCCCTTGCATGAAGTAGGCAGTGCTGCCTCAAGAAATAGAACCAAGAATTTAGTGCCTGATTAGGGGCTACTGGGTTCCAGTTACAGGAATGTGGATTGTAATCTCATGGTATTGATTCTTACTTTAAATTCCTGCAAAGGTGGTGGTATTGGAAAAGTTTTTTAAAGATTCAAATTTTGGGAGCAAGTCAGGGCCCTGGACGCTCTCTCTGTCTTGTCCTTTCAATATCTTTCTAGTGGAGGTTATATCAGTAGGGGAGCTTTACTGGGCAAACCATCTAGGACTTTCCCATAGTCCTTCATGATGACACTGGGGTGAGTCCCCTCATAATATCTCTTCCCCTCAGGGACATTATTCAAGCAGTTTTCATTTCTAGAAAATACCTGTTCTGTGCATGGCCCAGTTAAGAAAGCATTCAGCAAACTTGGGTTCAAATCCTGACTCTTCTTCTTTCTACCTGAATGACTTGGAACAACGGACTTCTTAACTCTGGGAAATGAGGAAGTTGGATGGACAGCCTCTGGGGTCTTTTTTAGTTCTAGAACTCACTTTTTCAGATGCTCTGAGACAAATCAATGATCTAAAACCATGATTCCTGCTCTTTAGTGCAAGATACCTTAGAGAGTGACAGGACTAATGGTCCCTCGGTTTGCAGAACACATTTTGAAAGTTGTTTCAGCATTATGGTTTATCTATCCCAGTCTCTTCCTACCAGCTTTCAGCACTGCTAGCAATTATTAATGTTGCCCACAGATGGCAGTATTATTCTAATTTCCAAAGCTGGCTGAGTTTAAAATGACAGTCCTTTATGATGAAAAATAAATGGATAAAGCAATTGTTACATTGAAAATAATGATAATCAAAAAGGTCTTCCTTCTTTATATTAGGTTAGTCTGCAGCACATTTTAAAGATGGTTTGGTCCCTTTAATCAGGTTCTGCATCTCCTCATTCCAAAGTCTAGCAGGACAGATCATAGGCTATTCTCTGAGAGGCAGAGCTTTTGTTCTTTTGATTATTTTTTAAAGAGCGTTGTATAATTTATGGCTTCCTTTTATGCTTTCTGGGCACACTTTGGTAGCCACTCTGCACTGGCGCAGGCACATGAAGGAAGCTAAATTGATTGGATGAAAGAAGCCATTTAGTATGGGTGGAGCCTAATTATTTCTTTTCTCCCTGCAGCACCCAGTCTGGGCCCAGGCTTTACCCTAACTTATCTTTCTCCCCTTCCAGGTTTCAGAATAGATTTTGATACCCATTTATTTGTTTTTTTTTTATTAGAAGCTTTTTATTTACAAAGCATATGAGTGATTTTTCTACATTGACCTTTGCAAAACTTTTTTTTTTGTTCCAAGCTTTTCCCATCCTTTCCCCCACCCCCCCACCCCTAGATGACAGGTAATCTAATACATGCTAAATAGGATAAATTATATGACAAATACAATATATGTATATATATATATATATCTATACAGTCATCTTACTGCACAAGAAACATCTGATCTAGAAAGAGAAGAAGAAAAAAAACAACCTAAGAAGGAAAACAAAATTCAAGGAAATATTCACAGAAAGTGTTAAAATGCTGTGTTGTGGTCCACACTTAGATCCCTCAGGCCTCTCTCTGGATGTATATGACTCTCTTCATTGCTGAACAATAGGAATTGGTTTGAATCACATCATTGTTGAAGAGAACCATGTCCTTTAGAATTGATCATCGTATAGTTTTATTGCTGTGTATAATGTTCTCCTGGTTCTACTCATTTGACTCAGCCTCAGTTCATGCAAGTCTCTCCAGGCCTCTCTGAAATCCTCCTGTTGGTCGTTTCTTACAGAACAATAATATTCCATAACATTCATATACCATAATTTATTCAGCCACTCTCCAATTGATGGGCATCGTTTCAATTTCCAGTTTCTTGCCACTACAAAAAAGGCTGCCACAAACATTTTTGCACACGTGGGTCCCTTTCTCTCCTTTAAAATCTCTTTGGGATATAGGCCCAGTAGAAACACTTCTGGGTCAGAGGGTATGCACAGTTTGATAACTTTTTGAGCATAGCTCCAAATTGCTCTCCAGAATGGTTGGATCCGTTCACAGTTCCACCAACAATGTATCAGTGTCCCAGTTTTCCCACATCCCCTCCAACAGTTATCATTGTCATTTCCTGTCATCTTAGCCAATCTGACAGGTGTGTAGTGGTATCTCAGAGTTGTCTTAATTCTGCTGGTCGTTTCTTACAGAACAATAATATTCCATGACATTCATATACCATAATTTATTCAGCTATTCTCCAACTGATGGGCATCCATTCAGTTTCCATTTTCTGGCCATTACAAAAAGGGCTGCCACAAACATTTTTGCACATGTGGGTCCCTTTCCCTCCTTTAAGATCTCTTTGGAATATAGGCCCGGTAGAAATACTGCTGGGTCAAATGATACCCATTTATTTGTCATGTATCCTGTGGCCCATTGAGAGAGGGTTAGTGCATACCCCAAATTCAAATTGGGTCAAACTTGGGGCACATCATCCCTGCAGATGCTTGGAACAGACTTAGATTGAACACTGTAGCAAAGTCAAATTGCTCCACAGTATGCCCCTTCAGCATTCTCCTTTTATCCCCCATAAGCCTAGCCAGATTTCATTTCCTCATAGGGTTGATTCCAGAAATTTGCAGAAATTAAGTTTCTAGCTATTTGGTGAGCCCTATTCCTCTATAAGATTCTGTAGATCAGGTGTCACTTGTATAGGCAGAGAAAGCAAACAAGATGTGCTGTTCCTTAAACTTTTTAGT
This sequence comes from Myrmecobius fasciatus, assembly GCA_023553655.1. Taxonomy (NCBI): domain Eukaryota; kingdom Metazoa; phylum Chordata; class Mammalia; order Dasyuromorphia; family Myrmecobiidae; genus Myrmecobius; species Myrmecobius fasciatus. Next base: position 49,294 of record JAJPUD010006371.1, read on the forward strand.
TAATAAACATTTGTTAAGCATCTCCCATATGCCAGGGACTAGGCTCAGCACTGGGAATAGAAAAAGAGGCCAAAGAAAGCCCCCTTCCCTAAGGCTGCTCCCAATTTCTTGTCTGTTCTACCTGCTTTACACAGCAAGTCCTGATCTCCCTCTCCACCATCTGTCCCCTTGGTGTTAAGTGTATTTTAGTATTAAAACTTCTCAACCAAGAAGTCCACTAACACTGTATATGATGGAGATTACAGCCTCATTCGCACTTGGTAGCAGCTGATGGTTCATAGGATGTTACCTCAACTCGTCCTAATATTACTGACCAAAAGAAGGCTTAGAGCACAAGTGATTTAAGCCAAGCTTTGCCATTGAACAAAGAAATCTTTATCTGTGTTTGCTTTCAAGGAAATACATATGTCCTATGTATACGTGTGTTTGTGTTACGTGTATATATGAATTCTTTCTATATATGTATGTATATATAGACCTTGTTGTTCATTTGTTTTCCTTTGTATCTGATCCTTCGTGGCCCAATTTGGAATTTTTTGGTAGAGATACTGGAGTGGTTTACCGTTTCCTTTTCCAACTCATTTCACAGATGAGGAAACTGAAATAAACAAACAGGATTGAGTGACTTGCCCAAGGTCACACAGCTAATATGTGTTTGAGGTCAGATTTGAACTATCCTCCTACCTAGCTGCCTGGACTGATAGCCTGGACTTCTTGCTCTGAGTGGAGCGTTCTACTGAATATCTCACAGGGTCTCTCATCATTCCAGTTTTGCCAAACTTCCCACCACTTAGTTTCAGAACCAAGTGGAAAATTTTTTTGGGAAATTTCTGACCATGTTAGGTTAGAGTAAACTACTCTAAAATCCTTAAAGGTTTTTTTTTAATCTTTCATGTAAATTCCTGAACATTGGACATGTGTTCCATACTTCCTTTGAGCTAGTGGAGATTCTTTTTGAAAAAATCCAACACAGAATGATGTGGCAATGTGAATAATAACATTTTGTTTCACAGAGTCCAGAATTTAACTTCTTGTTTCTGGATCTGAAAGCATCTGACTCTTCCATGAAAGAGATTAAGTGACTCGATCAAGTTCACAAAGCTGTCTGAGGGAGAAACTAGGGACTTTCTGATTAGCAAATATAGTTCTTGATCCACTTCCATATATAGGTTTGCTAGGTAGGTACTATGGTATTAGTAACCTCCTTTATTGATGAGGAGGCTGAGGTAGCAAGGAGGGCCTTAGATTCAGGAAGAGCTGGATTCAAACCCCAGTTCTGGCAATATTGACCTTTAATCCTGGGCTTCTGAGCTACATTGGTAAGTAGGAATTTCCTTACTCTGAGTTTCTTGCACCAGTAAAATCATAGTTCCTTAATATCTTAATAAATGCATCAGGCTAAGTGCCCTCTACTCTTTAATTCCATCATTAGCATTGTCATTGTTGTTGTTACTGAATATATGAAGAGAAGAGGTTAAATGCATTAGTTCCCTACCCACTCTGTTCTTCTAAGACTCATTAATTTAAATTTATTCATTAATAATTTTTCACATTGCTTCTACTTGTTTTTATTACATATGTTACTGTGTCTGATCTTATTTAATCTTTGTTTTAAAAGGAATTTCTTTTCCATTAGGAAAACAAGCAGCAATTCAAACATTTGCCATATTGCCCCCACTGCCAACATTCCTATTACTCCCAAGCTTGATAAAGTTACTGTAGTGTTCCATCTCAGGGCATAGGCAAGCTCAGCTAGCACTCCAGGCAAGTACTGGAAGTTTAGGCTGCCCTTCTCCCCCCCCCCCCATTACTACTTCAGAGCCATGATGACTTAGAGCTTCATATTCTGTAGTTACAAAATAGGTAGCTCTGTATGTCATTGCATGTAGTTTCAAAGTAATTGGGCAAGACTATGCAAGAAGACAACCCACATTAAGAAAATCAAGGAGAAGCTACATGTCATTTGAGCTTCAGATCTCCATGCAAAGTTGTTCCATCCTTAGTTTGAGCTAGGGAGGAGGAGAAGGCTTGGTGGGGCCTGCCAGCACCCATATTTCACCAGAGCACGTTTGAGAATTCAGGGTCTAACTTCAGCAATGCCTGTCAGTAGAAGGTTGACCAGCAGTTGATTATTTAGTTCCTTTGTTTCTGCAACTTGTGAGTACTTTTTTTTTTGAGATTTAGAGAAGTTGTTATCTGGTTCTGTGCAAGGAAGCCCCACGCAGATGAAACATGAATCTTTAAAGCAGTGGAATCATGAATCAAAAGTTGATGGACATAAAGATAAACCCAAAAAGAAACAGATCCTCAGATAAGAAAAGAGAAAAGTTGTAGAAAAAGACAAATATGGATGCACAGGGGACTTAGTTACCAACTTTGCTGTTTCAAAACGATTGCAGAAGCTGCCATCAAAGGCAACTTATGGAGTTTGACTAGAAAAGTGTGGCAAAATTCTGCACGAAGGTGTCATGATAGCTAAAGCTCACAGTGAGCTTATGTTGGCAAGGAAAATGGAGAACAGCAAAATAAGGTTTTGTAGTGGTTTTTCAAAAAATAAAATTACTGGCGCAGCTAGGTGGCCCAGTTAATAGAGCACCAGCCTTGAAATCAGGAGGACCTGAGTTCAAATGTGGTCTCAGACACTTAACATTCCCTAGCTGTGTGACCCTGGGCAAGTCACTTAACCCCAATTGCCTCAGCAAAAAGCAACAACAGCAAAAAAAAAAAAAATTACTTAAGGGAAAAAGAGGATCAATAGAGGGTGGGAGCACCATTTGAGGTGAATGAGATGATGATCATGACTGATTGGGAGGGCGGGGTCAAACTAAAAACTCAAACTTTGCTCCCATTTCCTTTGCCAGATTTTGAAACCTATTCAACATTGAAATCTAAAGTAGTAAGTGAATATTCAGCTGCTTACAAGGGGAGCTTTCTGCATCTGAACAGATACTTACCTGTAGGTAGTGAAAAAAAGTAAATGAGATTTGTGAACTACTATTAGTCAACTAGTAATTATTAAGTGCTTTAGATTATGAGCTCCTTGAGAGCAGGGACTGTCTTTTATTTTTCTTTGTATTTCCAGAACTTTGCACAGTTGCTGGAACATAGTGGATGCTTAATCAATGCTTGTTGACTGAGTTGTGCTTTGAAGCAATATCCATAACTATGCTCAGAGGGCTATCAAAGTGTACATACAATACACAATACAAAGGGTTTGTACATCAAAAAGTATTTACCTTTTATCCAGCAGTGTCTACTGCACCCATATTCCAAAAAGATCATAAAAAAGGAAAAAGGACCCATGTGCAAAAATGTAGAAGCCCTTTTTTGTAGTGGCAAGGAACTAGAAACTGAGTGGATGGATGTCTAGCAGTTGGAGAATGACTGAATGAATAAGTTAACGTGTATGAATGTAATGAATTATTATTGTTCTGTAAGAAATAATCAGCAGGATGATTTCAGAGAGTTCTGGAGAGACTTGCATGAAATGATGTTGAGGGAAGTAAGCAGAACCAGGAGATCATTGTATATGGCGACAATAAGACTATATGATGATCAGTTCTGATGGAAGTGGCTCTTTTTATCAGCAAGGTGATTTAGGCCAGTTCTAATGGACTGGTGATAGAGCCATCTGCACCCACAGAGAGGACTGTGGGGACTGAATGTGGATCACAATAAGAATATTTTCCTTTTTTGTTGTTTTTTGCTTGCCTTTTGTTTTCCTTCTTATTTTTTTCCCTTATTCTGATTTTTCTTTTGCAGCATGATAATTGTGGAAATATTTATAGAAAAATTATATGTGTTTGACATATATTGGATTAATTGCCATCTGAGAGAGGGTTGGGTATAGGGAGGGTGAAAAATTTTGAACAGAGTTTAAGGGTGAATGCTGAAATCTAACTATGCATATATTTTGAAAATAAAAAGCTAAAAAAATAAGTATTGTCTATGGCAGCTAAGTGCTTTCTTAGTACATTTTGCTACTGGTATGATCATTAAGTGTTAAAGCAAATTAACTCACAGAAGTAATCATTTAGCTGAAAGTTACAGTATTCAGCAGATCTAAAATAGGGTCTGGAATTGAATTGGTTTTGAGGATTCATATTGGAATAGGTAGACTGTCAACTCCCAACTCTAAAATGCTGATATTTTGATATAGATAAATAAACTTTTCTTTGGCTGTCTTATTACTACGTTCCAATTCCATGCCGTGGAATTGTTCTGGAGCTTCTTGACCTTTACCTTAACTCTGTAGGTAGTGAGACATTTTGATGGTAAGTGACAAAGCAGTTGTTGGAAATATGGTGGGAGACTTTTTGCATGATACATAATTTTTTGCATACCTTGATATTTGCAGCATATGTGTATTGTTTTATTTTCCAAAATGTTGCTACAAGTGTTTCTACCAATTTGTTTGTGAACTGATGGAAAAGTGAAGGGGACAGAACTAGGAGAACACTGTAGATAAATAACAGCAATATTATATTGATGACTGTGAAAAATTTAGCTTCCCTGATCAAAACAGTGATCTAAGACAACTCCAAAAGATCCATCATGAAAATTGCTGATCCCCTCTAGAGAGAGAACTGATGAAGTCTGAGTTCAGATTGAAGCTTGCTATTTTTACGTTCTTGTTTTTCTTGTTTGTGTGTATATATATGTCTCTGTGTATTTTCTTTTGCAACATGGCTAATCTGGAAATGGTGTTTTACATTATTTCACATGTATGGGAGATGGAGAGGCAGGAGGAAGGGAGAGAAATTGGAATGCAAAATTTCAATAAAATGAATGTTAAAATTATTTTTACATATGATTAGGAAATATTCACCAAACTGAAAATACATTTAAACCATGTTTAAAAAACTCATATGATTTTACCAGTTGCTAATTTCTACTTGGAAAGTAACAAATTTGAAACATGAAGAATGTTTCTTTTTAAATAAATATTTTAAAATGTCTGCGTCTCCATGTCCCTATCTGTCCAGTGAGAGGGTCAGATTAGTGGAGCTAGGTGGCACACAGCATATACTGTTGGACTTGGAGTCAAGAAAATCAGAATTGAAATCTACCTCAGACACTAGCTGTGCGACCTAAGCATGTCACTTAGTATGCTTCAGTTTCCTCATCTGTGAGATGGGGATAATAATAGCATGTACACCATAAGATAGTTGTGAGCATTCAATGAAATGTTAATGAGAGGTGCTTTACCAGCCTTAAAGCATAATATAAACCCTAGTTACTACTATTATTATTATCATATTATAATGCTTATGGTTCTTTTCACCCTGTCACCAGATATCAGCATGGGTTTTGAGTAACTATCCTGGTTGAACCTGTTGCTGAACAAGAAACCTGAACTCCTGTCATCTTTGTTTGAAGACTCAGTGAAATGAATCCCATTTCATCCCAAAGCTTCCCATTCCATTTCTGGAAGGTTTGAGTTATCAGGAAATTTTTCCATATATCTATCTGCCCCAGTCTTGCAACTTCCACCCAGTTGTCCCTGTTTCTGCCTCTGTTGTCAGGCAGAGTAAGACAGGTCACTTTTCTTTATGACAACCCTTCAGATACTTGAAAGGGGCTATCCTGTTTTCCCTCAGTCTTCATTTCTTCAAGCCCAAATATCCTGAGTTCCCCCAAATGATTCTCTTATGATCTGGATTTAAGACCCTTTGCTATTTTCGTTCCTTTCTTCTTCTCTAGCTTATCCATGTCCTTCCTACAATATGATGCCTACCCCATAAACACTTTTTTTCCAGATGTGGTCTGATATGGTCAGCAAGTCAAACTCTTCTTCCTTGTTCCTCAATACTGTGCTTTTCTTAATGCAGTTTTCTAAAGGCAGTTCAGCCCACTGGTTTCCACCTGTTCAATTCAGAATTCCCTTCCTTGTCTGTCTGACACGGACCTGATGTCTGTAGGTCTGATGGACCCACTCCACTTATTTTCCATCTCTCTGCTTTTTTGAGTCTGGACAATTCCAATTATGCATCCATTCAGTTTTTCCTGTGTAGACAGTTCAGTTGAATTCTTCAAAGTGTTTATGAATCTCACTTAGAAGGCTCTCAGTGTTTCATCATGTCTGATTTATAGAGAATCAGCCCCTCCCTCAATAACTGTCTGGTCATGGAGAATAAAGAAATAAGTACTGGCACATGTGACATCAAGACTGAGAATGCAAATCTGTCTATTCAAGATGCTGTATTGACTTGCAAATGCTGTGATTAATTTTACTTAGAGACCTGGAAGATCTTACCTCTTGGGCAGGGTGGGCAATCCATAGATTTTGTTCATAGCAGTGCCATGTCCTAGCAAATGATTTCATTACTCATAAATCTTTTCCTGGGTGTTTTTGTTTGTTTGTTTGAAGATAGATAATTAAGCCTTTGAACAGAGACACCAGCAATGAATTAATTCAGATTTGGAAATTAGAGTAAATTAAGAAGCTGTCTCTAAATGTTAAAAATGTTAAAAGCAGATTAAAGAATAAAAGCTTAAATATAGGACTGTGTAAGGAAAACACAGCTGGGGAGTAAGTTCTTTTAAAAAAAATAATCCGCAAATTCATGAGGCATAAGCAGAGCTTAATGCAAATTGTGTCATTTTGGAATATTCCTGGTCTTATCTCAAGGATGAATTCCACAAGCCTCATCCCATAACCTATTTTTTCTGAACTTTGAAAAGTCTTAGGAAAGGCCCTGTCCCATGCTTTGTGACCTTGAACAAATCCTTTCCTGCCTGGGCCTCTGTTTCTGCTCTGTCAAATTTACATATGATTTCATTAGGTGATGGATAAGATTCCTTATGACTTACATTCTTTGTAATCCTTTGAAGCACAGTAATGCATTGCCCAGGGTCACTCTTCTAGGGAAGGCAAGAGTGGTGGAACAGATGGGCTTTTCTTGGAGGAAAGGTTCTTCAGCTAAAGTCCATGGACCCACAAGGGGTCTGTAGGTAGATGATGGAGATATCCAGGGTCAGGATTTCATTCTGTGGCTAGCAATAGACTGAAGCTTCTGCCCTCACATTGGGATCCAAAACCGAGAACCTGTCTCCTTTAGTACCTGTTGGCCCATAATCTGAGCTTCCCCTTCTCTGGCATAGTGTTATAAACAAAGAATTAAAACATGTTTTTTAAAGGAGCCTTGAGTGCAAAATAACATCCTGTACATTGACTGAGCAGTAGTTTCCCTCCCCATGCCTGAGAGTCGCTCTGACTCATATTACATTGATTCCATCATATACTTTTATAGCATGCGTGCACACGGGTGCACACACACACACACACACACACACACACACACACACCCCAGAGCGTTATCTTCTCTAAGTGATGCACTAGGTTTTATCTGTGGGTTTCCCATTAAAATTGTGCCACATAAATCTTAATACATTATTTAAAAATTACTAGTCTGTGTGGTCACTGCAACAAATATTTCTTCAAGACTACTTTAAACCTTATAGCATTTAAATGAGACAGTAAGATTATATTCCAGGCAGAGCAATTTTTCAAAACAGCTATGTTTTCCAAATGTTGGGATGTATGGAAAGAGCCTCAGATTTCAGGGCAGATGTTAGAGTTCAAGTCTTACTCCTGATAATTGGACCTTCTGGCCTTGGAAAGTCATTTAACATTTCTACTTCTCAGTTTCCTCATCTGAAAAATGAAGAGGTTTGACTAGGGAGTCTTTTCTGGCTTTAAACCTCAGATCCAACTCTTTTTTATTCTCCTTGAATTAATGAAGAAACCATGATTTATAGTAAAATAAAACCTTGGATATCTTTCATAGAAAAAGCATTGAGAATCACTTTTGACTTCTTGAAAAGGGATGGAAAGGAAGTGAGAGGGCTTTCAGTTTGTGGGACCAGAGATGTCGGTCTGTTGGTGGTAGACACAGAGAATACTTGAAGTAACCACACCATGGCCATCACCACTGTTATCCACACAAGTCCAATTAGATGGAAATTAGGAGGTTTATAAGATGTTTTGCTCACAACCATTCCGGGAAGTAGGTAGAAGAGAATATTACTTAATATTCCTGTTCTACAAATGAGGCACTGGAGCTTCTGCTACCTGAAGTGAATTACCTGTGGTCATGCAGTAGACAGTCTCAGAATTAGGACAAATTTATACTCCAGAGCTCCTGGTGTTGGATGTGGTGCCTCTCTTGTCAATGAGTACTAAACCTGGCTCCACATGGTGCTAATGGAAGTATCTTCCTAGATTCAGGGTTACTTACTAGAACCAGAATATACACAGGAGTTTGCAATATTTTATAAATATCCTAGTTCTCAACAAATTCTTCTCACTGTCCCACCCCCATCAAAAAATCAAAATAAAAGAAAAACTACCCTGCTTGTGGCCATTTTTTCCCTTTACTATTTGACCTGAAATGCTAAGCATTTGAAGCTATCTTAAGAGTTAAAAAGTGTAATCTCTGATAATTCAGACAGAGCAGGAAAGGGAAGAGAAAGTCTTCCTTGAATGAAGCCTGCGTTCCTTTACCCTTTATAGCCTAATGCTTTCTAGTTAGCTGATTGTTATACCTGATCTTTTGTCTTTTTTTTATTAAATTTATTTAGTATCTATTTTGCCCAGTTATATGTCAATAAATTTTTACATTTGTTTTTGAAATTTTGAGTTCCCAAATTCTCTCCTTCCTCACTCTCCACTCTCACCTCCCATTGAGAAGGCAAGCAATCCTATAAAGGTTATACAGGTAAGGTCATGTAAAATATTTCTATAAAAGTCATGGTGTGGTTCTGGAGAACAATATAAAACTATGTCCAAAGGGCTATCAAACTGTGCATACCCTTTAATCCAGCAGGGTCTCTACTGGGCCTGTATCCTAAAGAGATCATAAAAAAGGGAAAAGCACCCATGGGTGCAAAAATGTTTGTAGCAGCCCTTTTTGTAGTGGCAAGGAACTGGAACCTGAGTGCATGTCCATCATTTGAAAAATGGCTGGATAAGTTATGATATATGAATGTGGGTAGAATATTATTGTTCTATAAGAAATGATGAGCAGGCTGATTTCAGAAAAACCTGGAAAGACTTGAACCAATGCTAAGTGAAGTAAGCAGAACCAGGAAAACATTATACAGCAACAACAATATTGTGTTATAATCAACTCTGATGAACTTGGTTCTTTTCAACAATGGGGTGATTCAAGACATTTCCAATAGACCTGTAATGGAAAGAGCTATCCGCATCCAGAGAGAGAACTATGGAGACGTAATTTAGATCAAAGCATGGTATTTTTATCTTCCTGTTGTTGTTTGTTTGGTTTTTTTTTTACCTTTTAATCTGATTTTTCTTGTGCCGTATGATGAATATGGAAATATATTTAGAAGAATTGCACATGTTTAACCTATATTGGACTGCTTGCTATCTATGGGAAGGTGTAGGAGGAAGGGAGGGAGGGAGGGGAAAAAAATTTGAAACACAAGGTTTTGCAGATGTGAATGTTGAAAACTATCTGCCTATATTTAGAAAAATTAAAAGCTATTATAAAAAAGATACATACAGGATAAGTGGGAGGTAATCTCAGAATAATGGCACTAACACTGAAGGGAACTAGGAAAGGTTCCTCACAAAAGGTGGGATTTTAGCTGAAACTTGAAGGAAACCAGGGAGGGGAGGCCAAGAGTGAGAAATTAGGAAGGAGAGCTTTGCAGGCATAAGGAAGTTTCACTTAGACTGGGAATCTCGTACTAACCAAGGTGTATCCTTCTTCATAAAGTGATAAGTCAAGCTTGTTCTGATTCACAAAGAGCAGACAACTTTTTCTTCTTCAGTCTCTCCTTTTTCCAGAGTGACTGTACTAAATCTAGGGGGACGTGTGTGTGTGTGTGTGTGTGTGTGTGTGTTTAGTGGGGATTTAGAAAATCAGAATCTTTTTGGAACTCCCATTCTAATTGGCAAACCCAGCCTCCTCCCTGAACTTGGTATATTTTACTGAACCCCAGTCATGTTCTTGGCAGCATTTATTTGATTCCAATTTGCAACAGAGATTTTCTTGAATACTGTATATACAGGGTTTATTTTTTCCATAGAATCAACAAATGCAACAAGATTATAAAGAACAAAACATCTCCTGGGCAGCTCTCCTAGACACTCAGCCACCAGACCATACATAGGGTGATCTAAACCATGGAATTCTAAAAAAGGTGCTTTTTAATCTACTTAATCATTCATGGCTGCTTTTCTCCAGTATGTAGGCAAGGGAATTTAGAAGTATGGTGTAATAACACTTTTTTTAGTCAATAGTATTTTATTTTTCCAAATACATGAAAAGATAATTTTCTTTTTTATAAAAATAGCTTTTTATTTTTTCAAAATACATGCAAAGATAGTTTTCAACATTAAACCTCACAAAACCTTGTGTTCCAAATTTTTCTCTCTCTTTCCCCCCTCCCCTCTCCCTGTCCTAGACAGCAAGTAATCCTATATAGGTTAAACATATGCAGTTTTTCTAAACATATTTCCATATTTGTCATTCTGCAAAAGAAAAATCAGATCAAAAAGGACAAAAAATGAGAAAAAAACAAGCAAGCAAACAATAACAACAAAGGTGAAAATATTATGTTGTGATCTACATTCAGTCCCCCTAGTCCTCTCTCTGCATGCAGATGGCTGTCTCCATCACAAGTCTATTGGAATTGACCTGCATCACCTTCTTGTTGAAAAGAGCCAAGTCCACTGGAATTGATCCTCACGTACTCTTATTGTTGCTGTGTACAGTGTTCTCTTGGTTCTACTCACTTCACTTAGTGTCACTTTGTGCAAGTCTCTCCAAGCTTTTCTGAAATCAGCCTGTTGATCATTTCTTATATCACAATAATATATTTGATTACATTTATATGCTGTAAATTCTTTACCCACTGACCAGTATCCACACAATTTCTAGTTCCTTGCTACTTCAAAAAGGGCTGCTACAAACATTTTTGCGCATGTGGGTCCCTTTCCCTCCTTTATGATCACTTTGGAATACAGGTGCAGTAGAGACAGTGTTGCATCAAAGGGTATGCCCAGTTTGACAGCCCTGTGGACATAGTTCCAAATTACTCTCCAGAGTGGTTGGAGACTTCATAACTCCATCAGCAATGTATTCGTGTCCCGATTTCCTCACATCCCTTTCAACATTTATTATTATCTTTTTCTATCAACTTTGCCAATATGACAGGTGTGAAGTAATACCTTAGTCTTAATTTGTGTTTCTTTAATCAAGTGATTTAGAGCTTTATTTTTTTTATAAGACTATAGAAATAGCTTTAATTTCTTCATCTGAAAATTGCCTGTTCATACCTTTTGACCATTTATCAATTGGAGAATGCCTTGAATTCTTATAAATTTGAGTCAGTTCTCTATGTATTTTAGAAATGAGGCCTTTATCAGAACCTTTGGATGTGAATTTTTCCCCAGTTTTCTGCTTCCCTTCAAATCTTGGCTACATTGGTTTATTTGTACAAAATCTTTTTAATTTAATGCAATAAAAATTGTCCTTTTTGCATTTCATGATGTTCCCTAGTTCTTCTCTGACCATAAATTCTTTTCCTCTTCACAAATCTCAGAGGTAGGCTATCCATTGTTCTCGTAATATGCTTATGGTATCACTCTTTATGTCTAAATTAAACCCATTTTGACCTTATCTTGGTATAGAGGTGTTAGATATTAGTGCCTAGTTTCTGCTATACTATTTTCCAATTTCTCTAGTAGTTTTTGTCAGATATTGAGTTCTTACCACAGAAGCTGGAGTCTTTGGATTTATCAAACATTACATTACTGTAGTCATTGAGGATTGCACCTGTGAACCTAACCTATTCCACTGATCCACTACTCTATATCTTAGCCAGTACCAAATGATTTTGAAAACTGCTGCTTTATAATACAGTTTTAGATCTGGCAGAGCTAGGCCACTTTCATTTGCGTTATTTTTTCATTCATTCCAGTGGAATTTTTGATATTTTGTTCTTCTAGATGGATTTTGTTATTATTTTTCTAAGTTTATAAAGTAATTTTCAGCAGTTTGAATGGTATGAAACTGAATAAGTACATTAACTTAGGTAAAATTGTCATCTTTGTTATATTAGCTTGGCTTACCCATGAAAACTTGATCTTACTCCTCTTGTTTTGCTTTGTTTATTTTATATTCTGCCACTTTGCTAAAGTTGTTCATTCTTTCTAGTAGCTTTTTTAGTTGATTCTTTAGGATTCTCCTAAGTGTACCATTATATCATCTGCAGGGAGTGATAATTTTGTTTCCTTGTTATCTACTCCAATTCCGTTTCTTTTTCCTCTCATATTGCTAAAACTATCATTTCTAATGAATGGTAATTGAGTTTTAGTGGACAACCTTGTTTCATGCGTGATCTTATTGGGAATGTTCTCATTTATCCCCATTACATATAATGCTTGCTGATGATTTTAGTTAGATGCTACTGATCATTTTAAGAAAAAAGTCCATTTATATTCATGCTCTCCAGTGTTTTTAATAGGAATGGGTGTTGTATTTTGTCAAATGCTTCTTCTGCATCAATTGAGGAAATCATGAATTTTGTTAGTTTGCTTATTGATATAGTCAATTGTGCTGATAGTTTTCCTGATATTTGTACCAACCCTGAATTCGTGATATAAATCCTACTTGTTCATAGTATATTATCCTGCTGATAAGTTGTTGTAAGATTTTTTCTAATATTCTGTTCAATGTTTTTGAATCATTATTCATTAGAAAAATTGGCCTATAATTTTCTTTCTCTGTTTTGGCCCTTGCTGGTTGAGGTATCAGCGCCATAGTTGTGTCATAAACGGAACTTGATATGACTCTTCCTTCCCATTTTCCTGAACAGTTTGTATTGTATTGGAATTAATTGTTCTTTAAATGTTTGGTAGAATTCACTTGTAAAATCGTCTAGCCCTGGAGATTTTTTTCTCAGAGAGTTAATTAATGGCTTGTTCAGTTTCCTTTTCCAAAATGGGACTATTTAAGTACTTTATTTCCTCATCTGTTAATTTGGGCTATCTATCTATCTATCTATCTATTTTTTTGCTGAGGCACTTAGTGTTAAATGACTTGCCTAGGGTCACACAGCTAGGAAATGTTAAGTGTCTGAGGCCCGATTTGAACTTCCGTCCTCCTAACTTTAGGACTTGTACTCTCTCCACTGCACCATTTAGCTGTCCCCAATCTATATTTTTCTAAGTATTCTTCCATTTCATTTAGATTATCATATTTATTGGCATACAGTTGGGCAAAATAGCTCCTAATTATTGCTATTATTTCCTCTTCATTAGTGGTAAGTTCACCCTTTTAATTTTTGATACTGATAATTTGGTTTTCTTCTTTCCTTTTTCTAATCAAAATTAACCAAAGTTTTATCTGTTTTGTTGATTTTTTTTCTTAAAACCAACTCTTTTATTAGCTCAATAATTTTCCTACTTTAAATTTTGCTAAATTCTCCTTTGATTTTCAGAATTTCAAATTTGATATTTAATTGGGAGGTTTTAATTTGTTCTTTTTCTAGCTTTTTAGTTGCATGCCCAATTCATTGACCTCTTTTTCTGTTTTATTCAAGTAAGCATCTAGTGATATAAAATTTTCCCTAAGAACTGCTTTGGCTACAACCCATAAGTTTTGGTATGCAGTCTCGTTGTCATTCTCTTGGATGAAATTATCAGTTGTTTCTGCTGTTTGTTGTTTGACTCACTCATTCTTTAGGATTAGCTTATTTCGTTTTCAATTGATTTTTGGTCAGTTTCTCCATGTCCCGTTATTACATGTAATTTTTATTGTATCTGGCAAGGATACTTTTACTATTTCTGCCTTTCTGCATTTGATTGTGAGGTTTTTATGCTCTGATATATGGTCACTTTTTGTGTAGGTCCCATGTACCACCAAGGAAAAGGTATATTACTTTCTGTTCTCATTCTTTTTTTCCCAAAGTTCTGTCATACCTAACTTTTATAAAATTCTACTCATTACCTTTCTTTCTTTCTTGTTTATTTTGTGGTGAGATTTATCTAGTTCTGAAAGAAGAGGTTGAGATTCCCCCACTACTATAGTTTTGTTGTCTATTTCTTCTTGCAACTTACTTAACTTCTCAGAGAATTTGGATGCTCTACCACTTAGTACATATATGTTTAGTATTAATATTTCTTCATCATCACTAATACCTTTAGCAAGATATAGTTTCTTTATCTCTTTTAATTTTATTCATTTTTGCTTTTGCTTGTTCTGAGATCAGGATTACTACCCTTGCTTTCTTTGCTTCAGGTGAAGCAAAATAGATTTTTCTCCAGTCTTTTACCTTTACTTTATATGCATCTCTCTGTTTTATATGTGTTTTTTGTAAAAACATGTTGTGGGATTCTGGCTCTTCAGGAAGGCATTTAAAATGAAGAAGTTTACAGGAATACCACCAAATATTTCTCTCTCTGAATGCAGATGGCATTTTCTATCCCAACTCTTGGAATTGTCTTCGATCACCACATTGCTGAGAAGAGCCAAGTCCATCAAACTCATTATACTTTCTAAACTACTTTGTCCTGCTGATGCCCAGCTCTATGCCGATAGGATCCTCATTACATCATAGGCAGATTCTAGGCACCCAATGGTTTTCCATTAGGTTACTGCTCCTGCCAAAACCTCTCACTGCTTTGCAAAAATATGGTTAGCTCATGGGATGAGAATGTAGCAGATGGCACAGACAACATGGGGAGCAATTCTGCCCCATCTATATTATGTCTTCTCTGTTCCCCTATGTATCTGACCTTGGTTACTGTAGTACAGATTTCTAGTGGAAAGGGAGCGTGTGACATCTCTTTCCTTTGACCCTTCCTGTTACCAGGCAAACTTAGCTATTCCTTGTTTCTTTCATTGATCTGGTAGTCCAGGTTGGTTTGAGGATGGAGTGACAATGATATGGAGACATAATAGAGATGAAATGAAAATAGAACTATGAAATGGAGGTACTGTGAGGTCCAATAGCAAATGTCTATAGGGAGCTATTAAAATGTTCTGAGAAATAAGTCTATCAGTCATTTTGCAGAAGAACAAATCAGTCCAATTTGTAATTCTTTTCAATGTGGCACCAATTTATTTTGTTGAAAAATTTTGAAAAATGCTTTATTAAAGCTGACATCTGCCTACAGTTTTCTGTTTCATGTTGATCACATTAAGGCATAGAAAGCTATAATATTCGCAAAAGTGTTACTTTGAACAAATCATTTGTAGATTTAAAGCCCATTTTATCTTTTTCCTCATTCACCATATATGAAGCTGACACAGGCTCAGTCCTTATATTCTAGTATATTCCCGAGGAGTGATTGGAAAGGCTTTTTTCTTTCTTATACTGCTTTTTCACTTTGTAAAAGTGTGAATGCTTCATTATCACTTTTTCCACTGAATGGAAAATATGTTTAAAAAAATAATGAACAATCTGTATCCCCTACTTAATCTGGCCAAAAACCCCTCCAAATCTCAGCTCAAAGCAAAGCAAATAAAAAACTTTACCCAGGACCCCCTGGAGATGAAATCCTTGGTTTCTTTGTCTATTTGTTATCTTTTTCAAGAATAAAGGAGAAAGGAAAAAGCTGGTTGGATGGTCTAAGTGGAATTCACTGTTCTTTTTACTTTTAGACCTTTTAACTTTAAAAACCCTATTTACTCTGTATTCCACTGTAGTTATTTAAATAACCCAGTTGGGTCCATCTTCTAGAGAATATTACTGCTAAAGTTTGGAGCAATAGCATGAGTTTTACATAGTGGTGGAAGTTTGGGAAAAGTGACTTAATGCCTGAACACAAATAAATACTTATCTTGTCAGGATTCAAGGGAGAAAAGCAAAGGAAATAAAAAATGGTACTTTGTTGGCAGTTCTTCCCTATCTGTCTCTTTATACTTGTATTATCTGATAAGAGAGGAAAAGAAAATGAAAAAGAAATATATTTTCAGCCTAGCACATTACCATGCTGCTAGCCCAGGGGACTGTTATAATTGGGGCCAGATTTCCATTATAAACCTATATTTGCAGGTCCAGGGACTTTGTTATTACTAAATGCACCCTACAGAATTTTGACCAGCAAACTTCATCGGAAAAACTATTTCATTTACTTTGGGACTTTAGAATTGTATTTACTATACAGATGAAAATAAGTAAGAAGAATACTCTGCATACCATATGCCCTTGATATGTTTTCCCTCCCACCCTCCCATCCTTCTTTCCCTCCCACTCTTACTTCCCTCCCATCCTTCCTTTCGTCCCATCCTTCCCTCCTGTTTTTCTTTCCTCTCTCTCTTCCTTCTTCCTTTGCTTCTTCTGTCTCTCCCCTTCCCTCCCTCCTTCTCTTCTTCTCTGCCTCCCTTCCTCCCTCCCTTCTTCCTTTCCTCTCTCCCTCTGTCATTCATTCAATATTTATTATCTCCATCATATCCGGCACTGGGAATTAAGGACAAATGAAGAGATCTCTTCACTTAAGGAGTTTATATTCTTTTGTCAAACAAACAAATGGATCCCCTATGGAGGATTTAGAGAAAGATATTGGTCAGAGGAGTTTACATTTGATCCTGGGTATTATGGGAAGCCAGTGAAATTTACTGAGTATAGGGATTTTTTTTATTAAAGCTTTTTATTTGTATAACATATGTATGGGTAGTTCCCCAACATTGATCTTTACAAAGCTTTCCATTACAAATTTTACCCCCAGTCCCCTCCCCTCCCCTAGATGGCAGGAAGTCCACTACATGTTAATAATGTTGAAATGCTTGAGAAGTATGCAAGAAAAATCTATCTACAAGAAAAAAAAAGAATCAGAGAAAGGCAACACAATGCAAGCAAATGTCAATAGAGATCACGAAAATGTTACGTTGTGGTCCATATTTCATTTCCCTCTCTCTGGGTGTATATGGTTTTCTTCAGTGAACAATTGGAACTGGTTTGAGACAATTCTTTGTTGCAGAGAGCCATGTCCATCAGAATTGATCATCATGTAATACTGTTGTTGCTGTGTATGATGATCTCCTGGTTCTGCTCGTTTCACTCAGCATCAGTTCATGCAAGTCCGAGTATAGGGATTTTTTTGAGTTCATTTGGATGTGTGTATGACATGATCAGGCATGTTCTTTAGAAAAATCTCTTTGGCAGTTGAGTAGAGGTTGGATTGCAATGGGGAGAGCCTTGTGGTTGGAAAACCCACCAGCAAGCTATTGCATGGGTCTGACTGTGAGGTGATTAGGGGCTGCACCAGAGGTAGCAGTTTGAGAAGAGATAAGGGGACATATTTAAGAGATGAAACAAAAGCAAAATTGAAAAGCAAGGGATTCAAGAGAAGACAGCAAAAAGGAAAAATGGAGAGTGTGACCTATGTAGATATGATATGACCTGGGATAGAACTAAGAGATCAAAGGATTTGAAGGTCATGGTGAAGGAGGAGGAAGAGGAGGTGGTTTAAAATTACAAGGCTGAGAGAGGGAGTGGTGGGAATGATGACAGATTGTTATATAAGGAAATTTAATAGTTCTTAAACATGTAAGATGAAGTATTTGTGGCAAGATCAAGACTTACTATCGCTGTATATAACTGAGATGTCATAGAGGAATGTATCATGGGAAATGAGCAGGTTGTAGATCAAGGAGGTAAGGCTATTTGAGGGAATATCTCTCTATGTGTGTGAAGTCTCCCAGTATGAGGGGAGAGGTTAGGGAATAGAGAAAGATTGTGAGCCTGGTGTTGAATTCATGTAGGAAGGAAGGAAAATGTCTTAGAGATCAGTAGACACCAAGTATCGGAATTTTGATTGGGTGGTAATAATGGTGATTTAAAAAAATTAATTATAGTGAGTTAGAAAAAATAATAACAATGTTCATTTAGAATAATAATAGGTCAGGAACTTCAAAGAAAATTCAAAGAAAAAAATTGGAAAGAAAGCAGATTTAATAGTATCAGATCTTAAACCATATTATAAGATGAGACCATTGTTGAAGTATAAATGAATAGTTTTGTTTTAAATTAAAATTTTCTTGTTTAAACAAAACATTTGCATCCAAGAATAGAAGGAATGCAGAAAGTGGGGAAAAACTTTTGTAAACAATCTCTCAGGTAGAATATGATTGAGTTGAAATATTGCTATGATGTAGAAAATGATGATCTAGTTGATTTGCAAAAACATGGAAAGACTTGCACTTAGGAAAGAAGATGCTATCTACCTTCAGAGAAATAAAGAATAAATGGAAACTAGTATGGTCTTAGTATATGTGTTTAAGTATCTGTGTGTGTGTGTATCATGTATGTATATATATATATATTTATATGTTTACAGATATCAATGTATCTATATATGTATAGATATGTGTATATGTATATTTGTGTGTGTATTTGTATATATCTGTGCCTAATTGTTGCTTTTGAGGGGATGGAGGAAGAAGAGAAAAAAATAAAAATAAAAAGGTCACAGCAGAGAACATAAGAAAACTTACGGGCAACAAAGAAAAACCGGACAGCTTTGTAAACAATGTGTAGTATTATTATATAGGTTTTCCTGAAATGGAAATTTATTGCTTCATATTGAATCATCTCTTAGGTTTTTCTGTGTATCTGACAATGTTTTTTGTTTCTTATTTTGTATTTGAGTTTAAAAGAAAGAAAAACATATTTAAAAAACAACTTTAAATGATAATCTATGCCTTGGTTATAACTGACCTTATATGAAAGTATTATTAACTCAGCTTAGTTCCACCATTCCAGGATATAATTGTGAAATTCAAATGGGCTATAATTTACTAACAAGCTTTAGTGAATGAGGAATCACAAGACACCTGATCACAAAGAAATGATGGTTGCTAAGAGCAGTGTAACCATGGGAACTCTCTCAGGCTTGGTTGGAACTCAGTTATTAAAGGGAAAGAAAGATACAGATTCATGTATTGACTATTTCTAGTAGGATTAAAAACTTCGATTTACTTTTAAATCAAATGCCATTTTGAAAGCACATCATTCTTATGTAGAAATTGCAATGTAATTACAAATGGGGTAGTCGAAGGAGGAAGGTTGAAGAAATCAGCAGTTACTAAAGCAAGCATTGTAATTTTCCGTTTCTCTTACAAATTTGGAAAAAAGAGATCCACTCTGAGAGTGTAGTAAAAGTAGCAGGGATTCACATTGAAATGTTTGCCTTTGATTCTTGCCAGGATAATTCTCAGTGTTTGGTAATAGGAAGGGCTATTTAAGAGGTAGCTCACATCGTTTATCCAAGCTGTAACATAAAGAGCCTGTCTGTTTTTATTCCCTTCCATTTAGTCCTATCCAGTCTGAACTTGCCAGGAATACGACTTGAGTTCTAGGAAGGGGGTTTCTTCTGGTTCAGGATCTAGCTAGCTCAGTGCCCTAATTTGGCAGATAAGGACATAAAATTGTTTCAGACACCTGCCTCTTTCACCATCCCACATTGTAAATCTCCATCTGATTGATTTGCCATTCAAATGGTTCCTTTTAATATGAGACTTGGCTTTCATTTCTTTTTTTGGTGGTGGTGGTGGGGTGTCGATCCTTGTGTCATGAGAGCTCAACAGTCACTAATCTTACTTACAGAAGAATGAGAAGAAAGACTGAGATAACTCTCTGGTGTTCCATGGGATGATTGTCTTGTCTTTTTAGTAGCCATGCTTGAGAAGCTGTTTTCTGAAGCTCTGCTGCCAAATGAATGATACCATGGAAACATTGAACATAATAGCACCCAAAATGGTAGCATGTTTCTTGCACACAAGTCCACTTGATGAAGCCCAAACAATTCTCTGTGGCAAAAAAATTCATGACAACTCTCCAGAAATCTCTCAGACAGCAGTCCTAAAAACTTTGTTTATAATTTCTTCAGGTTCAATCAGATTTTAGTTGACTCCAGGGAGATGGCTCACATGGTAATATAACCATATTATTCTGAAGAAAAAAAATGGATCTCAGAAGCATTTTATTTCAACTTGATAGGCAGCCAAGGCTCAAAGGAGCCTAGGCACTTAATATTGAGATGAACAAGTTCAGTTTTTTGGAAATCTGGGAAAGAATGTATTGGAAATCCTAAAGAACATCAGAAGCCATCCCCTTTAGTCACCATAGTGTCATAAGCAAGTACTTTTTTTTTAAATCTAGTGACCTATTAGTTTATGCAAAGTGTCAATGAAGACTATCAATGTGGTA
This sequence comes from Myrmecobius fasciatus, assembly GCA_023553655.1. NCBI lineage: Eukaryota > Metazoa > Chordata > Mammalia > Dasyuromorphia > Myrmecobiidae > Myrmecobius > Myrmecobius fasciatus. Next base: position 69,481 of record JAJPUD010006371.1, read on the forward strand.
AATAATCGTGACTTCAGAGGACTACTTGAAGAGCATATATCCTGTTTCCCTCTCATCGGAGATATGGGCAGTAAGGATATACATGTTCTGATGTGCTAATTGTGTTGATTACTTTTGTTTAATGGTTCTTTGTTACAAGAAAGAGTTCCATCAGTAGAGTGAGGTGGATCTTGGAAAAGCAAAATGATGTAAAAAAAAGTTTAATCAGTAAAACTTGCAAATTCTGTAGGGAAGAAAGTCTGTTAAATGTAGGACAATGTGGCAGCACACATGAAGATTATAAATTTTACCTTGGCATCTTTTTTAATACTAATTAAAAGTTGTTTAGAAACAGTACCATTTTAGTGCCAACCCACTGATAGATTCCTGCTATCCAACTTTGTTTCTATTACAATCTAGGTCTGATTTTCATATCCTCACCAAATATCACCTTGGGAACTATGATTTCATTGCTTTAGAGAATGCCCAATAGGGAAATCCCCTTTTTGTCAATCCACATTGGCACCTTCCATTGCATCTTATAGTTTTAGATATGAGAACTCTGACTAGTGCAGTGATCAATCGTTATTCAAGAGGGCTGATCATGGAAGATGTTGCCCCACCTGCTGACAGAGAGAGGCCACACTCAAAAGTGTTACAAAGGTTTGGTTGTGTAGGGGAGGTGGGGCAAGAGGGAGGGTTCAGGAGAGGAGACCTAGCTATATGATTGTGAAGGAGAAAAGAAATAAAAGAAGGACATTGAAGCACTTTGTAAGTTAGCACAGGAAAGGCCGGAGGAAACATCAGAAGGTAATACAAACAGAACTTCTTTGAAAGCTCTATGTTGAATTTAGTATGTATAAAATATATTTATTTATAAAAATATACATTATGCATAAAAGGGAAAACAAGTTGTACATAATAGAGATTTGCATTTTTGTATACAATCCTCTTTTTTGTTCCCCTTTGTTTATGAAAATCCTTGATTTACACACTGTTTAATTACAGAATATTAAAAAAAATTAAAAAGAAAATTTCGCAATCTTGATAAAGTTGCTTATGGCACTGAGAACTTTGACAGGATCGCTCAGGAATCATGTGTCAGAGACAGAACTTGAACTCAGATCTTGCTTCTCTGGTCACTATGTCATGTGTCATACTGCCTCTTTATTTGCTTTGAATTTATATGTGTTAAATCTCAGTGGTTCTATAGTCAGGACTTGAGCTCCCATCACTGTCCATCAGAGGCATTTTATCTGATTTATTCTTCTAAGCTCTAATATCCACACAGGTGTTTACTTTAGCTGAAGGTGATGAGCGGTAATTTTTTTCTTTCTCCAGAAAGTAGAAACACTTGGTGGGAATCAAATGTTTGAATTAAAGGAAAACAGTGTCAGAACAAGTGACTTAAAGCCTCATTGATAACAGCATTCACTACCAAGTTAGTCATATAAAGCAGTGAGTGTCAAGTCTAGAAAGTAAATTACCTACATCCATCAGTATTTAACTGGATCTACTGGCTTCATCTGTATCTTCACCCCGTCCAACAATGGAGATCACACCCCAGCTATGTCTTCCCATTCTGTGAAATTCTTGTCCAAACCCTCTCAGGAGTGCTGCATAGATGAACAATGCACAAAGAGTTTTGTACCTGTTTCTAAAGCAAAGCTGATTTGTGTTCCTGTTAAATAGTTGAGATCATTTTGAAATAGAAGATTTCATTTCCACAGTACCTAGAACATAATTAGGGTATGATGACTAGGGTTTTGCCAAAGGTCACCACATCTGAGTAGAGGAGTATTTCCTAAGGAGGTGACATGCTTCCTCCCTGCTTCCACACAGTAGACCTGTGTGTTCCCACTCATCATACCTTGTACATCACTGTCTTTTGTGTATCTCTAGGGCAAGACCTTGTCGTTGCCTAGCTAATCTGTTGTGTTATCACTGGTGCTCCCTCAGGATTAACCTAAGCTGAACCCAAATTCCCTCTCCCCCCAAAATTTATCCCCTTGTGAAAAAATTCCTGGGTGATCTCTGATAATACTCACAACACTGGACAATTTAGTGGGGTGGAGTGTAAGTGCGTTTGTGTGGAGGATGGGAATTAGTGTTTGGTTATTTAGTTTTATTCAGAAAGACCCAAGAGAGGGTTTTGACTAATTTTTTTTTTAATTTTCCAGCCATGTTGGTAAACATAAATAGAGCGATAGTACGCTTTTTATAATATATACAATTATTAACTGTTTTCTAATGTAAGAAAATATTTCTCTTTTCTATTCAAATGGCATTAGTCTTCCCCTCTTCCCAATAATCACCTGAAAGAGAGCCCTCTTAAAATACCTTTATATTGAGAAATGCTTATTTTGCTCTTATACTCCAATTATCTCCCATCACCTTGAAGTAACACAGAGAAATATGTATTAATTACTGATGTCTTCATCCTTTCTTTCATGCTCAGCATTTAAAGATTTGTTGAGTGTATTTTTCCCTAAGAATATCATCACAAGTTTCAGAGGTATGATAAAGGAAACAGTCATGACAATGATGAATATTCTCCAATACTGACAAGCAGTAATAATTTTCTCAATTGAGGTATGTGTCAAGATATCTGAAATGGAGAAGTAAGATCATTGGAATTGGGTCCAAATAGATATCTGATGCCTTAATCAACTCAGGTAAAAAATACCCTGAAAAGCTGAGTTTCAGAAGGAATCAAAAGCAAAACCAAATGCCTTCACCTCTTGCTAAAACATTGCCTTGCCCAGTTCTATTTCCCCAGTGATATCATTTATGCATTTTAGCCAGTCACAGTAATGTCCATTTTCAATATGTGACATCATTTTGCCCAATATGTTTTCCTAGCACCAGGCAGGGTTTGGTATATTGGAGGCAATGAGGTGGTGCAGTGGAGAGAGTGCCAGGCCTGAGATCCAGAGGGTCTGAGTTAGGTGTGTCCTTCAGATTCTTACTAGCTGCATGATTCTAGGCAAGTCACGTGGCCTTAGTTCCTCATCTCTAAAATGATCTGGAGAAGAAAATGACAAACTTCTCAAGTATCTGTGCCAAGAAACTCCAAAGAGTTATGAAGAGATAGAAACAACTGGAACTATTGACTAACATGTGCTTATATGAAAATCTCTAACATGTGCACAGGAAAAAACCCAATTCACTTACTTTACTTTACAGATTGGAAATGGCACTGGTGGGAATATTCCCTCTTCCAATATCTATCTCCCATCCCCTGTGGCTTAGCTGGTTTTCCACAGTTGCTGTGGCTGAAAAATTTAACCCATTCTGGGCATCCTGCTTGCTAGGCTCGTCTTCAGCAGACAAATATTCTATAACTTGCCTCGTTCTGAAACCCTTTGCGGCTTTATGGAGGATTTGTCTAACTCAGTAAGCATTAATTACATGCCTGCTGTATGCCAGGCTTGGCACTAGGATAAGCTCTGTGGATACTATGATGAAATCATCTCTTCTCTCAAGGAGCTTATATTTTAGTATATGAGACAGCATGTACACATCTAGGAATATGCAAAACATACATGAAGCAAGTATAAGGTATTCTATGCTGGGTATGAATCAGGCAATTCCTCTAGTTATTTAGGTTGAATATTGAAACAGAATGAAATAATCATGGACCATTTGCCAATTAACAAAAGGAGATGTTCTAAGCAATAACAGGAGAAAGAAGAAGAGGTTCTGAGACCCTTCAAGTCAATTCAGCCAGTGGCAGCTCAAAGATCACCTGGAGCTCCTTGTGGCTGCTTTGTGCACAGGAGACCAGAAAATTCTGTCAACAACTTTAGACTTATGAGTCATTTAAATGATACAGATGATCTTTTAAGGGGGAAAATTATCTTAATTTTCTTGGCAGTGGGAAGGATAGGTTAACCAAGTAACTTTGAGGAGGAACCACTAAGAGCAGGGAAGGCCTCCTAAAGAAGGTGGCACTTGGAACTTTAAAGGAAACATGCACTTTTGAGAGGTAGAGGTGAGGATGGAGTGAAATTTAGGCCTGAAGGATAGTGAATAAAAAGTTATGGAAGGGAGAGAGAACTATCGATACTGAGTGTGGACCCTAGCATTTTCACTTTTTGTTCTTGGTTTTGCTTGTTTTTCTTTTCCTTTCACGTTTTGATCTGATTTTTCTTGTGCAGCATGATGAATTTGGAAATGTGTTTAGAAGAATTGTACATGTTTAACCTATATTGGATGGCTTGTTGTCCATGGGAGGGGGTGGGGAAAAGGGAGACTATTTTGAGAAGTTGGGGCATAGTTTCTGTAACAATAGTCCCCTGATTGATTGGCTACCAGATCAGAGGGAGTCTTTGGTGCTGAGTGACCTTAAAAGGACTTCCTATTTTCTCAGTAACGATTTAGAGATCAGGTCACTCCATGAGAAGTGCCCCTTTCTAACAAAGTTTCCTTGCCTCCTATCCTGTCAAGTGGATTTTAATGGACTCTCATAATTTATCAAGGTTCTCTGGGTCAACTCCTCATTATATGACTGGAGCCATTTAGAGAATCTGTCAATTTCAAGCCTTTGTAATCCATAAAATATGCTATGCTTTTCTTTCCCCACCATCACCTTACTTATATCACCAAGGTCACCATTACTGTCCTTTGTCACATCCTGGAACTATTCATTTTTAATATTTATATTTCCCATCTGGTCCAGATATGAGCCTATATGTCAAAGCCTAAGGTGAATTCTCAATGGTAGCCAACTCTAGACAGAACTGTAGTGCTGAAACTTGGAACAATTAGCTCCAAAAACTAAGCCTTCCAGCACTTCCTAGAAGGCTGCTTGCCTTCATAAGAAACAGACCACCCCAGTGGGTTTGGGAATATGGGGGTCAGAGGTGAGTATGGACAAAACGCACAGCTTCCTCTTGATTATCCTTGTCAGTAAATAACTTAAGTCAACCAAATGGCACTTGCTCCTTGACCTTCCTTTGTTAAAACCTGAACCTTAGATAAAAGACCTACTGGACTGATATCACTACTGTGGTTAGTACTTAATGACTCAGCTAGAGTAGCCCATGATTTGAAGGAATATTTTGTTCTTAAAAAAATCATAGGCACAGACATATACAATACTTTGGGGGGCGTATCCTTTGTGACCTTTACCTTTCTATTCTGGGCCACACTAGGCATATGCTTTAGGCATACTGTGGCCTCATAACTAACAAAATGATAGCTCTTATTAAATGGTCCTTCCAAGAGTTATTTAGAACTTAGTCTCGGGCTATGGTCTAACCACTGAAACTCGATAACCACCTGACTTTCCTAAAAGGGACATGTGTGATTAAGTGGCCAGATACATAATTTATTTATTGACAAACTAATTGTTTTTAAAAAGTGCAGATTTCTTTGGATTTACCTTATGTCTCCATTAAGGATTGGATGTTAAGTAAATCTACATCTACGTGATTTATAGCTGATCTGAGGAGGGAAAATGCAGAAATCTCATTAGAAATGCACCCTACCAAACTAACAGTATTCATACTTTTTAGAGAATTTGAGTTTCAAGGAAACTCAGAGACTTAATCTAATCCAATGAGGAAACGTGATACCCAGAAAAGAAGTGAATTCATGATGTAGAGAGGTGTGTCATGTATTTGTGGACGTGGCCAAAGTGGGAATTCTTTTTGCTTCACTCTGTGCATTTTACCTAACTTTTTCCTTCTACTGGGAGAAATGATGCTAAATAATATCAGTTGAAAAAAAATTTAAAAGAAGATTCCATCAGTAACCACTATGATTCTTTATTTTATTTGCAAAATATATGTATGGGTAATTCTTCAACATTAACCCTTACATAGCTTTCTGTTACAAATTCCCCCTCTACTCCCCACCCCTCCCCTAGATGGCAGGATATCCACTACATGTTAATTATGTTAAAATACTAGACAAGTCGATTATATGTATACATATTTCCACCCTTATTGTTGTGCAAGAAAAATCGTATCTACACGAAAGACATATCAGATAAAGGAAACACAATGTAAGCAAACATCATTCGAGAGTATGAGAATGTTATGGTGTGGTCCACATTTCACATCCATCTCTCTGGGTGTATATGGCTTTCTTCAGTGAAGAATTGGAAGTGAGTAACCACTATAATTCTGTAAGACACCCTGGGTTATAGGGAGTAGGAGAAAGCCTGCTCCAAAGAGAACATCTGTACTTGATTCTGATCCTGAAGATACTGGGAAAAATAGAATGCCTGTCCCCAGAAGACTGCCATCCATCACAGATACAGAACCTCTGTGCACCGCAGGTATTAGGAGGCTGAGAGCTGAGCTACATATTAAGATATATATGAATATGATGAATAAAGAGAAGCAGGCAAAGATTTCATTGAATTGATGCAAAGTGAAGTAAACAGAAACCAAAAAACATGGTGAGCACAATAGTATAAATGTAATGGGAAGGAAAAATTCTGATGGTTGGGTTCTCATAATTAACCTAAAGGTGATGTAGTCATTAACATTGGGAGATGGCAGTGATCTCAGAATGCACATTTTGCTTTGTTTGGATATTAGTAAACATCCCAAGAATGTCTTTGACAGGGTGAAGAGAAAAAGAGAAAAAAAGCTTATTTCCAGAATTACAAGAGCAAAAACCCTGTTGACTTTTTGTCGTTAAATTTGTGAGGCTACAAAATAATTAGTCTTATCAAAACACATGTATTAAGTGCTTGCTATGTGTCACTTGTCAGTACATATTCATTAAGCGCTTGTGGCAAGGAAACTAAGAGTCAGGCTATTGCAGTAGTCTAGGTGTGAAGTAATAAGGGCCTACATCAAGGTAGGGGCAATGGCAGAAAGAAAGATGTTTATGAAAGTGAAAATGACAGGACATGATGAGTGATTGGATGTGAGGAGTAAAAGGATTTGCTATACATCAATTTTCTCCTGTCCTGTGAGGTAGATTATTTATGTATTATAAGCCCATTTTACGAATAAGGACACTGAAGCTCAAAGAGTTAAAAGTTGCTTGATGTTCACCTAGGGTCAGAGCTATTACTTGAGATAACCTTGATGCCTTATTTTATTTGACTTTCTTTATCTGGACCCAGGATTCCCATTGACAACTGTTGTGAGCTCTTATTTACTAGAATCATGATTTGAGAAGAAGCATAATACTGAATTTGATGTCAGGATGACTTGAGGTTAAAATCTTACCTCTGATACTTAGTAGCTTTGTGACTCTGAGCAACCTTACTGTACCTTGATTTCTTCATCAATAATGTAAGGTATATGACTTGATGATATCTAAAGTTCAATCTTAAGATCCAGTAATTCTATTGCATTATATATAGTTTTGTTTACACTATACCTTTGTGAGATATAAAGGGTCCAAGGCATCATAATCTCACTAGTGTCCCCTGTCTGAGTTTTCTCTGGGTGCCCCATATGTGAGAGAGGGATCTGTTTATAAATACCTCATTGTGTTTGCTCTTTGCATTGATGGCATTGCTGAGTATTAATGTTGATTTTCATAACAGGAAGGATTATCAATTTTATCAATGATCTAAAATGTAGAGAGTTCTTTTTTCTCACCCTTCTTATTTTTAAACTTTTTGTTGTCATGAAAAATAGGTAATGATCTCAGATTGTGCATCAATAATTTTTCATAGGATGATGACCTTTTTAGTCCTTCAGAGGTAATATTTAAAAGGTTTCCCAAATGTGCAAGCTTCATTACATAACAGGCAGAATTATCAATTCTAAATGACAGTAGGTAGAAGATTATGCCCTAGAAACTTTATTAAAGATTTGGCTTTGTTTCTTTTTGATTTAAATAAAATCTAAAGCAAGAAATTCTGATACTGGGGCTGCATAGAACTGTCTACTCTAGGTAGTTGGGTGTAGTAGTACTGGTCCCTGGAGGAGGTATCAGTGAGGACACCCAGAGCATGCCCTTCAGCCTGCCTACTCCTTAGTAGGTATAGAGTCCAGGAGAAAAAAACATCACTTGGGGTTGTATTCAAGTTCTTAGATTCTGATGGAGCTACCCCTGCTAGGGGCGGTGGATAAATTCCCTCTCCTCACCAATACAACTGTGAATTTTATGCCTGTCCCTGTGATTTCATTTACACAGAATCAGTCAAAGATAGTATTTGAGATGCCAGGTGGTCATCAAAGTAGAGCTGTCCAGGCTTGGTGACATAGTGAAATGTTCTGGAAAGAGATTAGGGACATAGGCTTATACACATACAAAGGAGTCCTTCGCAAAGTGATAATAGAAGTACGCGAGGTGATAATATCAATGAGAGAATGTAGAAGGAGCAGAGAAGGCCTAGAAAAGAGCCTTGGGTGACAGGAATAATTACATCATCACTGCAGCATATGATGGCCCAGCAAAGAAAACTAAGTTGGAGTATTTAGGTAGAAAAGACATGGAAGGAAGGAAATTTTATTAAGTGCCCAGTGTTCCACATGTACTTTGCAAATATATTTGTTGTTCACAACAACTCTCGGAGGTAAGATGTTATTGTTACCCCATTTTCACAGTTGAGGAAACTAAGGAGATAGAAGTTAAGTGATGTGTCCAGTGTCACAGAGCCAGTAATTAACTGAGGCTGGATTTGAAGTCAGGTGTTTCTGACTCCAAGCTTAGAGCTATCTATTGAGCCATCCACGTGACATGCAAAAGTGTCTAAGTCTTCATACCCTCTGACATGTACCAACATCCCTGGGAGATTATGAGTGTTATTTTTTAAATTGTTTTCTTTTTGTGTCTTCGAATTTTTTTATTTTTTAAAGTTTAATTGCTTTGAATGAACAAAAATCTAATTTTTTGTCTTTCTACTTTCCATTCGTCATAGGGAGAAAATGAAAAGAAAAACCACTCTTTTTTTAAACAAATATGCATAAACATGCAGACATACTTCCCATGATGGATAAGTTTGAAATATGTTTTAATTCACAGCCTGAGTCCCTCATCTCTGTATCAGAAGATGAGTAGCATATTTCATTATGGGTCCCATTGACCAGGCCACTCATTGATTTGTGCATGATTTCTAAATCTTTCAAAGTTTTGTTATTATTAGATAAATGATTGCCATGGTTCTACTCCCTTTAATTTGGATCAGTTCATTGCATTCTCTCCAGATTTTGATGAAACTGTTCTCTTCATCATATGTCATGATACAATAGCTTTCTATTCATTTTCTCTACCGTGATTGAGTTAACTAGTCCCCATTTTTTGGACACCACCATTAGTTTCTAATTGTTTAATACTCCAAAAGATGCTGCTTTTAGTTTCTTAACTATTCTATTCAATTGCCTTCTCTAGTTCTTTACAGTTTGTGCCAATTTGGACTATTATATTCTCATGAACAATCTTTTTTCCTTCACTTTAATGACAATCCACTCATTGTCTTGAATCTCCTAGAGGCAACTAGGTGATACAGTGGATGAATTGATGGGCCTTAGCACTTATGGACTGAGTTGAGAACCCGCAACTGAAGTAAGGCTATGGACAGACTGAAAAGCTTCAAGACAGCACTAGCACCCCACCATGGAGGTAAGAGGTCAGAGACCCCACCCATCCTGTCAAAGCCCCCTTTAGGTTTCTAACTTGTTAACCCCCAACTTGAAGTAGGGAAGAGGAGGGCCAGGACTGCCTAACATTCCCTGCCCCAGGCCCCCAATGACCTTGATCTTGATGACAATTAAGGTCAAATCTTTGGGAGGGGAGGAGAAGGGATTATGACCCTGAAGAAGGGGTGGGGGGGAAGTAGAGAAGAAGCAGGACCCAGCCTGCCACAGAGGTAGGGGGGAAGCGAAAGTCTCCCATTGGCCCATTTCAAATGACTCTAGAAACATGTTGGCTGAGAATGAGAGCATGTGATACACCCAGGCAGAAGGCCTTGATTGGTGGACGGCATGTGGGTAGCTTTCCTAGGTCTTCCAGGTGATTCCCAGGTTGGTGCTATGGAAAGGCTGGAGATGCCAGACTGGGGCCTGGAGGGAGGGGGAAGTTTGGGGGGGGGATGATGTCCCTGCCTGGATGGGTCCCCTCTTTGCTTGTGTGTGGTGCTACTGAGGTTCCCTGTATAGGGCTACTAAAATGTTGAAGTTACCCACACAGGGCTGCCAAAATTTTGAGGTTACAGGGTACACTCAGACCGTTCCTGCACCAGACCACCAAAATGATGTGAAGCAGCCACCATATGATGGGGTATTGGTGATTTTATATAGGGATTACCAGCTGATGTGATGGGTCCTCTAAAAATATTTGCATATTTGGACACCCTCCAAATCAATGGGCAAAGATTTTATTCCTCTAAAAGCAGACTGAATCCATAAGAGTTTTTAGTAAGGAAAAGGGTTTTAGCAATTAACAAGAGTGTTGAGACAAGTTCCTTAGTATAGGAAAATGCTCCAAGGTGGGAGTGGTCCAATGGCAGGCTAAATTCATAGAGAAGTTAGCAAACCTCCCAAAGGGAATTACTGAGGGAAGGGTATTAAGCCAGGTGCTAACCCTAAAAGGGATGTACCACTCTACACAGAGTTTATGAGCATCTACAGTAAGTACAGATCTTTTATAGTGGAAATATATCCTGAGGATTTGACATGGTAACTTGGCTTTCTGATTGGATGCAATGCAGGTAGTGTTTCAAGACACCTCCTCTTGAGGTGGGACTTAAAATCGAAAGTCCACTTGAACAAAAGGCCTACTAAAGGCTTTAGGATCTCAACAGTGCTTTCCCTTGCTTGCCTCAACTAGTATTATAATCCTATCGTGCTTCAGACTTTCTTTGCTAATGCCTCATTACTTAGGATTTCATCAATGCTTGTTATGGAAGCATTTGGCCTGGCTGGTAGGGGTTACCTTTCCCTAAACCTAAATATGCATCAGGCCTTTGTGGTCATGTTTGACCTCTGCCCAAGTTCATGTGTCCAATGAGACGGTTCTGGGAAGCCCAAGGATTGTTGTTGGTGTTCTTCCTTTCTGCTGCTGAGAAGGCATTCATTTTCCAAATTGTTACTGAAATGGAGGGGAAGTTTCAAGTACCAGAGGGGAAGTTTCAAGTACCAGAGGGAAAAATCATCTAAAATCTAGTTTAAATACTCATACTCTTCCCTCCCCCCCAAAAAAAATAAAGAAAAGAAGCTATCAGTGGCAAACTTAGGCACCTGTATCCCTGAGAATGAAGTACATAATAAATTATTAGGGTGAGGGCTCCTCTGTGCCCCTTGAGGGTTGTTCCAGGAGGATTCTGAACAATGTAGGTATTTGTGTTTTTACAAAATCACATGTCTTTTTTCCCACTGCCTGAAAAGTACTGATCCCTTGTTTCTTTAGTGTGGATTCCCCCAATCTGCTGCCTAAAGATCTGTTATGGAGAATATTTCCTTTTTGAGCATATGTACCCAATTGTTTTTGTATGTTGAAAAACAAGTTCAAGATTATTTAAGAAAAAAATAATAGTAAAGATTAGGTTTCTTTTCATTAGAAATAGGTGAAATTCACCTATATCATTGAATGACCATCTTCTTCCCTGGAGGATAATGCTCATTCTAGCTGGATAGGTTATTCTTGCCTGTAATCCAAGGTCTTTTGCCTTTTGGAATATCTGGTTCTAGGCCCTTTGATCCTTCATTGTGGAGGCTGACAGATCGTGTGTGATTCTAATTATTGATCCTCGGTATTTGAATTGTTTCTTTCTAGCTGCTAGCAGAATCTTTTCCTTGGTGCGATAGTCCTGAAATTTAGCCTCGATATTCCTTGGGGTTTTAATTTTGGGGTCTCTTTCAGGAGGTGATCGGTGAATTCTTTCAATGGTGATTTTGCCTTCTGATTCTACAATCTCAGGACAGTTTTTTTTTTTTCAGGATTTCCTGGAAGATAGTATTTAGATTCTTTTTTTCATCATGACTTTCAGGAAGTCCAATAATCCTTAGATTGTCTCTCCTAGATCTATTTTCCAAGTCAGTTGTTTTTCCTAGGAGATATTTCATATTTTCTTCTAATTTTTCATTTTTTTTGTTTTTGTTTGACTGATTCTTGAAGTCTTATTGAGTCATTCATTTCAATTTGTTCAATTCTTATTTTTAAAGTGTTTTCTTCAGTTAACTTTTTAAGTTCCTTTTGTAACTGGACAATTAAATTTTGTGTTCATTTCACTCTTTTTCCACTTCACTAATTTTATTTTTCAATAAATTGGTGTCTTTTTCATATCTCTTTTGCAGGACATCATATCCTTCTTGCAAGATATTGTATCCTTCTTGCACTGATTTCAGTTTATTTTCCCATTTATGCACCAGCTCTCTTATGAGGTTCTTTATGCAATCTTCCAGAAAGGCCTTTTGAAAAGGGAACCAGTGATGGTCCTTAATAACTTACTTTGGGGTTTTGTCTAAAGGAAACTCAGGATCTGGAGTCATCCCTTCTTTCTCTCGATAAAAGCTGTCTATGGTGAGAGCTCTCTTTTGCTTCTTCATTTTTTTTTAAGACAGCGTGGATGTCTCTTTAAGGCTTGGAAAAACGGCGACTAAAGTTCTTTGCCCTGGGGCAATCTGGCGAATTAACTTAAGGTGCTGGGCTGGTGGGGGCTAGGACTAAGTCCAAATTACTCCTTAAACAAGGCAAGTCTGCCAGAACACCTGCCCTCAATCAGGGCAGAGTGTCCCGAGTGCCTCAGAGAAACTCCAGGTGTTTGGAGTTTGGAGTTTCTGCCAGGATGAGCTGAGTCCCACCCTCACTTCCGGCCTACACAGAGTCCACTGTTTATCCCTCTGTCCAAGTTAAACAAACATGATATGAAGTTCTTCAGAAACCAGTGTCCAAATATTTCTGGATTCGTTGACTTGAAGATCAGTTCAGAGGCTTATTTTATTGTTGGTTTGAGAGAAGATCGGAGGAGGACGCAGAGAGTCACGTTTTCACTCTGCCATCTTGGCTCCGCCCCCCTGCATCAAAAGATTAGGTTTCTAAAGAGACTTTTTATATGCAGAATTAGAGCATATTACATTGTCATATGTTCTTTTAATTTATAAAAGTTTTAAAGAAAATAGTTTGCTTATCCCATGCTTACTTTAGTGTCATAAAAGTTGAACAAAGTTTATCAGTCCCTTATATTCCCTAAAGAAAGAAATTGTTAAATACACTGAATGTAAACTAAAATTAAAAATTAAACAACATTTGTAGGATTCAAAATGGGCTGCTTTGGAAGGTATATTTATATGTCATCAAGATAATTGAGGATTTGTGAACAAATGCCATTCTTCCCCTGACTTTTTATCTGAGGAATGGTTGAGCCCTAAATAAAAGTTCACATCTCAAGGACTATATTTCAGACTGCACAGTAATCTCCTAAGTAGAAGAAATATCCCTAAACTCTTTCACTCCCCAGACAGTAATAGAAGTAAATCAAAGATGAAAGCTTATCTTTAAAATCCATCATTTCGATCAAAAAGAGGTCTGCAGTATCCTTGTTACACAATTCAAAATATACATATATATTATATGTATGGAACTGTTAGCCACTCTCTCCCATTCCTGAATGCTGAAATATTTCAGCATTTACAAAACAACAATTTAGAAGTTAACACTAAAAATGAGTCCTTAGTATTTCATGAAGGGTTGGGTTCAGAGATGAAATGTGCCAGGCAATTACAGTTTTTCAAGTTGTCCAACTAAAGGAGTTACTCAACATTGAATTTTAATGGGATCACAGGGATCCCAAGATTTTGAAAATCTCCTTTATTCTTGAAAAGTGTTTAATATCTTATCTCATGGTTTAGATGGCCCTGGTGCCTTAGTCAGTATGAGGTAGTTGATTTACCAAATATTGTGGTACCAGTTGATATACTTTAGGAGAATCACCAAATGTTGGTGTTTGGTCATGTGAAGAATTCACAGTGGCCATTTTCTTTGACAAAAGATAGATTTATTTAGGAGAAGAAATTATAGACAAAATGAAGGAATACATCAGACATCAGGAATGGTAGATATGAAATAGAATGGAAGAGCACATAGCAAAGAAAGGGTTATTTTATTTTTATTTACAAAACATATGTATGGGTAATTCTTCAACATTAACCCTTACAAAGCTTTCTGTTACAAATTTTCCCCCCTACTCCCCACCCCTCCCCTAGATGGCAGGATATCCACTACATGTTAATCATGTTAAAATACTTGACAAATCTTATGTATGTATACATATTTCCACCCTTATCATTGTTGTGCAAGAAAAATCGTATCTACAAGAAAGAAAAATCAGAGAAAGGAAACACAATGCAAGCAAACATCAATGGAGAGAGCATGAAAATGTTATGTTGTGGTCTACATTCAGATCCCTCTCTCTGGGTGTATATGGCTTTTTTCACTGAACATTTGGAAGTGGTTTGAAACATTTCATTGTTGAAGAGAGCCATGTCCATCAGAATTGATTGCCATATAGTATTGTTGTTGCTGTGTATAATGATCTCCTGGTTCTGCTCGTTTCACTCAGCATCAGTTCATGCAAGTTTCTCCAGGCCTCTCTGATATCATCCTGCTGGTCGTTTCTCACAGAACAATAATATTCCATAATATTCATATACCATAATTTATTCAGCCACTCTCCAGTTGATGGGCATCCATTCAGTTTCCAGTTTCTAGCCACTACAAAAAGGGCTGCTACAAACATTCTTGCACATGTGGGTCCCTTTCCTTCTTTTATGATTTCTTTGGGATATAAGCCCAATAGAAACACTGCTGGATCAAAGGGTATGCACAGTATGATAACTGACAACTTTTTGAGCATACCTCCATATTGCTCTCCAGAATGGTTGGATCCGTTCACAGTTCCACCAACAATGCATCAGTATCCCAGCCTTCCCACATTCCCTCCAACATTCGTCATTATCTTTTCCTGTCATTTTAGCCAATCTGACAGGTGTGTAGCGTTACCTCAGAGTGATCTTAATTTACGTTTCTCTGATCAATAGTGATTTGGAGCACCTTTTCATATGACTACAAATAGTTTTAATTTCATCTTCTGAAAATTGTCTGTTCATATCCTTTGACCATTTATCAATTGGAGAATGGCTTGAATTCTTATAAATATGAGACAGTTCTCTATATATTTTAGAGATGAGACCTTTATCAGAACCCTTAAACGTAAAGATGATTTCCCAATTTATTGCTTCCCTGCTAATCTTGACTGCATTGATTTTGTTTGTACAAAAACTTTTTAACTTAATATAGTCAAAACTATCTATCTGGTGTTCAATTAAGAGTTCCTGTTCTTCTTTGGACATAAATTTATTCCATCTCCATAGGTCTGAGAAGTAAACTATACTACATTCCTCTAATTTACTTATAATATCACTCTTTATATCTGGATCATGAACCCATTTAGATCTTATCTTGGTCTGTGGTGTTAGATGTGGGTCAAACCCTAATTTCTTCCACACTAGTTTCCCATTTTCCCAGCAGTTTTTGTCAAATACTGAGTACTTATCCCAGAAGCTGGGGTCTTTGGGTTTATCAAACACTAAATTGCTATAGTTACTGCCTAGTTTGTCCTGTGTTTCTATCCTATGCCACTTATCGACTACTCTATTTCTTAGCCAGTACCAAATGGTTTTGATGACCTCTGCTTTATAATATAGTTTTAGATCTACTACAGCAAGGGTACCTTCATCATCCTTTTTTTTTCATTAATTCCCAAGAAAGGGTTTTTAATCATTAAAAAAAAAATTCCCTAGTAGTACTTGCAATTTAGCCAGGAGAAAAAAAATACCATAGAGGTTGGAGTGTGCCTTTAGCTGGCAAACTAAATCTGAAAAGGGATTTACCACCCTAATAATTAGCTACAAAGAGAAGTGGAGTCTGAGAGGAGAGACACTATAAGGCATAGTGAAGTTAGTAGAGACATCATGTGGCATGGGGGAGGGCTAAGGGGTAAAATACCATGAGCTAGTGCTATGGCAGACTGAGCCAGAGGGATGCAGCCAAGATGGCATTGGCTATAAGCAGCTTTATAGGGGAAAATTAATCTCAGGGCCATAACTAGGATTTCTGACAGGACATAGCAAGGTAAGGTGCCCATGCCTCCAAAGATGTTGGGCCTCAGGGCTTGATGTAAGTTGGATTTCTTAGCTGGATACAGCAAGGTCAAGGTGGGGGTGGTAAGCCAAACACTAAGCCAAATTGGTGTCCATCAGAGCCTTTTCCCTGCTTGCCCCAGGGAGTAATTGCATCAGTGCTCCAATCCCTCTCTGATAACCATACCCAGCTATCTAGAACCTCATCATTTCTCCCCTCTTTTAATTTGATAAAGAAATCTTTTTGAAAAGTAAGTTGTGGTCTGTAAATAGAAGGAGGTCTAGCAGACTGATACTGAAATTTTTGAGGCTAAATCTTTAGTGTCCAGAAGCTGGGAGTTCAAAGTAGTAGCCTATGGGTTAGGAGTGATCCAAGGCCTTAACTGAAGACAATTGGTGACATACAGGGGTACAAAGTTGGTTACCAGAGCAGAGTAACTGATATTAGCACAGAGTCAGTTTTTACCTTCTTGGGGGACCAGACAGTGGGTAGTATCCTGCTGGGGTCCATTCATCCCCAAAATCAGTTCTTCCTCAAACAAATGGAACCCAGACTTCTTTGGAGTGTGGGGTGATGATCTCATCTTCTGAAACTACTTCCTGGTGGGAATGGGTGTAGAGCTAAGCCATCCTACAAGGTCCCAGTTTGCGTGGGTGCTGAGCTGGGCCAGGAGCTAATTGAAGTAAGTTATCCAGTGAATTCTGAGTCACATTTCTGAAACTGGTCAGTTACAGCTGTCTGGTGCTGATCATTTGAAAGTGAATTGACTACAAGGAAACAAATCTAACAAGCAGAGGTTAGGGACAGAAAATTACTGATTGAGGAAGCCTCCAAATGGAGACATTCCTCTTTTTAAGGCCTTCAGAAATATTTAGAGAAGGCTCATCTTGCCACCTGTGGTTTGGCCAAAAACTGACATTCTTTGTACCCTGGCATTGACCTAAGAAAAGTTTTCACTGATTAGTCTCTGGGATTAGAAGCTGGCCTAAAGATGTTTAAAACAACCCAGAGGGGGAAGAATATATTCCCTCTTTGCCAGGGTCTGTTTTAACACGTACTAGGAGAGGTCGGTTTTTGATTGGCTAGCTGTTTTTTATGGCTGAAATGATCTGAAAAAATGCATTGATTATTTCTGCTTTTCTGTATTGGATTTTGAGGTTTTTAAGCCCTAATACATTGTCAGTTTTTGTAGAGGTTTCATGTACTGCTGAGAAAAAGTATATTCCATTCTGTTTCCATTCAATTTTCTCCACGTGTCTATCATACCCAACTTTTCTAGAATTCTATTTACCTCTTTAATTTCTTTCTTATTTATTTTGTGGTGCGATTTATCTAGTTCTGAGAGAGTTAGGTTAAGATCCCTCACTAATTTAGTTTTGCTGTTTAATTCTTCTTGCATTTCTCTTAATTTCTCTAGGAATTTGCATGCTATACCACTTGGTGTGTATATGTTTAGTATTGATATTACTTTATTATCTATAGTACCCTTTAGCAAGATATAGTTTCCTTCCTTATCACTTTTAGTTAGATTTATTTTTGCTTTTGCTTTATCTGTGATTAGGATCACTACCCTTGCTTTTTTTTTTTACTTCATCTGAAATATAATAGATTCTGTTCCAGCCTTTTACCTTTACTCAATGTATCACTCTGCTTTAAATGTGTTTCTTATAAATAACATATTGTATGTTTCTGACTTTTAATCCAGTATATCTACTTCCATTTTATGGGAAAGTTCATCCCCTTCACAGTCAAAATGACTAATTCTGCATTTCCTACCATCCTGTTTCCCCCCAGTTATACTTTTCTCTTTCCTTCCCTTCTTTGCTGCCTCCCCAGTATTTTGCTTCTGACCACCCTTTCCCTCCAAAAGCCCTATCCTTTCACAGCCCCTCCCCTTTCTTTTACTTTTCCCCTTCTTCTGTTCTCCCTTCTATTCGCCTCCCCTTTCTTTCCCCTTTCTCTTCCTACTTCCCTATAGAGTGAGACAAGTTTCTCTGTGAAGCTAAATATATTTGAAATTCTCTCTTTGAGCCAAATCTTATGAGAGTAAGATTTACACAATGCTCATCCCCCTACTTTCTTTCCCTCAATTGTCATAGGTCTTTTTCGTCTCTCCATGTGATGTAATTTATCCCATTTTTACTCTATTTTCCTCTTCCTGTAGAACCCCCTTTGTTCTTCTAGTTTCTTTTTTATATCATCAAAATAAAATCAAATTATACCTGTACCCTCTAAGTATACACATAACAGAGATACAGATCTCTAGATTTAAACATATCATCTTCACATAAAAGGATATATAAACTTTTTAACTTTTAAAAGAAAGTTATTTTCTTTCCATTTTACCTTTATATGTTTTTCTTGAGTTCTGTATTTGAAGATGAGATTTTCTGTTCAGCTCTGATCTTTTCATCAGAAAGGAATGAAATTCACCCATTTCATTGATTGTCCATCTTTTTCCCTGAAAGACAATGCTTAATTTTGCTGGGTAGTAGATTTTTTTATGCAATTCAAATTTCTTTGCCTTTCATAATATGAAGTTCCAGGCCCTTTGATCCTTTAAAGTGGAAACTGCTAGGTCCTGGGTAATCCTGGTTGTGGCTCCTTGATTTTTGAATTGTTTCTTTCTGGATGTTTTCAATATTTCTCCTTTATCTGATAATTTTGAAATGTAGCTACAACATTCCCTCAAGTTTTCATTTTAGGGTTTCTTTTAGGAGATGATTGGTGAATTCTTTCAATGTCTATTTTACCCTTTGATTTTAGGAAATCAGGACAGTTTTCCTTGATGATTTCCTGAATGATGACATCTAGGTTCTTTTTTTCATCATGGTTTTCAGGAAGTCCAATAATTTTTATATTGTCTCTGCTAGATCTATTTTCTAGGTCAGTTTTTTTTCCAATGAGGTATTTTACATTTTCTTTTTTTTTGCATTTTTTTTGTTTTTGTTTGCATGATTCTTAGTCTTATTGAGTCATTCAGTTTTATTTGTTCAATTCTAATTTACTGAATTATTTTTTCAGTTAGCTTTTTTTTAATCAACTTTTGCATTTAGCCAATTGAACTTTTAAATCAGGTGTTTTGTTAATTGGATTTTTTTTCCATTTCACAATTTTTTTTCGATCAGTTGGTTTTTTAAATATCTTTTTTGTAAAGAATTATATTATCTAGATGCCCTTCAATTGGAGAATGGCTGAATAAATTATGGTATATGAATATTATGGAATATTATTGTTCTGTAAGAAATGACCAGCAGGAGGATTTCAGAGAGGCCTGGAGAGACTTGCATGAACTGATGCTGAGTGAAATGAGCAGAACCAGGAGATCGTTGTACACGGCAACAACAGTACTATATGAGGATCAGTTCTAATGGACATGACTCTCTTCAACAATGAAATGCTTCTAACCAATTCCAATTGTTCAGTGAAGAAGGCCATATACACCCAGAGAGGGATGTGAAATGTGGACCACAACATAACATTTTCATGTTCTCTGTTGATGTTTGCTTGCATTGTATTTCCTTTATCGGATTATTCTCTCTTATAGATACGATTTCTCCTGAACCAAAAAATGATGTGTGGCAATAACTATACATATATTCGATTTAAGTATTCTAACATAATTATCATGTAGTAGATATCCTGCTATCTAGGGGAGAGGTGGGAAGTAGGGGGGAAAAATTTGTAACAGAAAGCTTTGTAAGGGTTAATGTTTAGGAATTACCCATACATATGTTTTGCAAATAAAAAGTATTAATAATAAAAAAAAAAGAAAAAAAAAAAAGAAATGACCAGGAAGACGATTTCAGAGAGGCCTGGAGAGACCTGCATGAACTGATGCTGAGTGAAATGAGCAGAACCAGGAGATCATTATACACAGCAACAACAGTACTATATGATGATCAATTCTGATGGACATGGCTCTCTTCAACAATGAAATGTTTCAAACCACCTCCAATTGTTCACTGAAGAAAGCCATATACACCCAGAGAGAGGGATGTGAAATGTGGACCACAACATAACATTCTCATACTCCTTGATGCTTGCTTACATTGTGTTTCCTTTATCTGATATATCTTTTGTGTAGATAAGATCTTTCTTGCACAACAATGATAAGTTTGGAAATATGTATACATATATTCGATTTGCCAATATTTTAACATAATTAACATGTAGTTGTTATCCTGCCATCTAGGGGAAGGGTGGGGAGTTGGGGGGAAAATTTGTAACAGAAAGCTATGTAAGGGTTAATGTTGAAGAATTACCCACACATATGTTATGCAAATAAAATAAAAAAAATTAAAAAAAAAGAATTATATTCTCTTCATCATCTACTTTTTTGCCTTTTCCTAATTTATTTTTATTAAAGCTTTTTATTTTTAAAATATATGCATGGATAATTTTTCAAAATTGACCCTTGCAAAACTTTGCATTCCAATTCCCCTCACCCCTCCCTTACATGGTACGTAATCCATTACATGTTAAACATGGTAAAATATATGTTAAATCCAATATATGCATTCATATTTATACAATTATCTTGCTGTACAAGAATAATCAGGTCAAAAAGGAGAAAAAAATAAAATGCAAACAAACACCAGTAAGTATGAAAATGCTATATTGTAGTCTACACTCAATTCCCTCAGTCCTCTCTTTGGGTGCAGATTGCTTTCTTTAATCCAAAGACCATTGGAACTTGCCTGAATCATCTCATTGTTGATGAGATCCATGTCCATAAAAATTGATCTTGCTATTGCCATGTATAATGATTTCCTGGTTCTGCTCACTTCACTCAGCATCAGTTCATGCAAGTCTCTCTAGGCCTCTCTGAAATCAAGCTGCTGATCATTTATTAAAGAACAATATTACATAACATTCATATATCATAACTTATTCAGCCATTCTCCAACTGATGGGCATCCATTCAGTTTCCAGTTTCTAGCCACTACAAAAAGGGCTGCCACAAACATTTTTGCACATATGAGCCCCTTTCCCTCCTTTAAGATCTCTTTAGGATATAAGCCCAGTAGAAACACTGCTGGGTCAAAGGGTATGTACAGTTTTGATAGCCCTTTGGGTATAGCTCTAAATTGCTCTTCAGAATGGTTGGATCACTTCACAACTCCACCAGCGATGTATTAGCATCTGAGTTTTCCCTTATGCCCTCTAATAATTATCATTGTCTATTCCTGTCATCTTAGCAAATCTGAGTGGTGTGTAGTGGTACCTCAGAGTTGTCTTAATTTGCATTTTTCTGATCAATAGTGAACGAAATCTATTTTTAAGAGTTTTCTTCAGATAATTTCTGTTTCCTTTTCCAAATTCTCTTGCAAAGTTCTCATTTCCTTTCCCCATTTTTCTTCTAATTCTCTTTTAGGATCCTTTTTGAATTTTATCCAAGGATGCCTTGTGAGATGGGAATCAATTGACATCACCCCTTGGGGTTTCATCTGGAGATGATGTGCCTTTAGGATTCTTAGAGTTTGAGGTCTGTTCTTCTCTTTCTCCATAAAAGCTATCTAAAATCAGAGTTCTTTTTGCTCATTTTTAAGAGGTTGAGTTTTGCTCTTAGGGCAAAGGGGAGATTATTCCAAGCTTCCTCTACAGGTGACAGCTGCTTTGGCTTGCCCTACGCTTGTTTTGTTGACTGACTTGTAGTACTGGATGGCGATGGCTCCTTCCTTTGTTATTTTTGGGTTCTAAGTCTCAGTATTTGCCTTTTGTATTAGCATTGGATTTCTCACAGGTAATCTGCTGATTCACTATCTTATAAGCAGGACAGAGTAGCCAATGCTGCTATATCTTGGTTAAGAGCCTCCCAGTAGATTACCTGGTGTGCTGATGCTCCACTGCTCTGGCTCCCTGTGCTTGGCCTGCGTTTGGCTGCCTGCCCTGTACTTGATTAAAACAGACTTTTTCTGAACTTCTTCCAAAATATCTTTTGATGGAAATTTGTTCTTCTACAAATATTTGTGGGTTCCCATTCAGAGGCTTGATCTGGTGTTGAAATGAGGGAAGCATGGAGGAGCTCAGATAAAGACCTGTCTATTCTCCACCATCTTAGTTCTGCCCCCCATCAGATTTTTTCAAATCTGTTTTGAATAGTTGTTCCTTTTGTTTTTGGCCACCTGTTTTGAATTGGTGCCTCCTAGGAAACCCCACTCCTGTTGAACACAGATCTCAAACTGTCTAAAAATCCTCTGGCCAAATGAATAACAGAATTCATGTTGTAAATATGGTTGGGTAAAGAGATGAAATCCCCTGTGTACTTGCAGATATTCTTGTGCTGCACAGCTGGACAGTTCCACACTCTTCTCCTCAACTCCCGGGTTAGTAGCTGGCTTTTTTATAGGATGAATGAACCAATTGATTTATTTCTGATTTTTAATAAATTTTCCATTTTCACTAATTTATAGATTTTTTAACACATAGATATGTTTATTTTGAGATAAATGCATATATCTTATTTCTCTTTAGGGGGCAAAAAACTAGTGCGTCCCAGAAATCCAAACATATTAAGCAGAAATCTGAAAAATGTCTTAAAAGACCCAGCCAAACTGAAAATCTTGGTTATATTAGAAACATTTGTTGGTATGAAAACACTTTTCCACATTGTTCATGAATCACAAATAATGACTCTCTGCAAATTATCTTAGTCACTTCTTTGACGACAGGTAACTGGAGAGGTGAGCCTTCAGTCTTTTGGGCTTTTAATTTGACATTATTGAAGGTAACACAGTTAGAAAATCACCTGAAGAAGGGCAAAGTATACTTTTATTTTCAGTTCCAAATGGTATTGTTAAATTCCCACTTTTCCTCTCCCTTATTGAGAATACAAAACAAAAAAATTCGTAATAGCCATCTAGTATAGGTTTTTGTATTTGTCTAGATATTTGTGTTCATATGTATGTGTGTATGAGTATATACACATGCAGAGTTATGTACATATACACACTAGTAATGAAAATTCCCACATTAGCTATATTCTAAAAACATATGTCTACACTCTGAGTTTATCACTTCTCTGTCTAAGAATAGATAGGAAATTTCAGCTTGAATCTCTTGGAATTATTGTTGGTCATTGTGTTGAGAGTTCTTAAGTCTTTCAAAGGCATGTTTAGAAATGTTGTTTTCTATGTATAAATTGTTCTGGTTCTACACACTTCCCTCTGTATCAGTTCTACAAATCTTTTCAGGTTTCTTTGAATCCATCCTTTTCATTATTGTTTTACATCATAATAGTATTCCATCATATTTATATGCCAGAAATATCCTTGACAACCTTCAAAACGAATTGCATATTTGTTATATATCCTGAGCAAGAAAAATACCTTCCCTCACCTGTGCACAACAAGGAACGTAGTACTGGCTATGATGAAAATCAACCATTTTCATTTGTGGGTGTTTAAAAAGGTAAAAACTGACTGAAAAGTAATAGAAACAATTTAAAAGTAATAGGATTTATGAAAATTGGCACAGAGTGAGTTGCTTTTGGAGAATTAAGCCTTGAAATATTTGAAAATCATATGTATCAATTACTCTGACAAGTATATGAATCTTCTTTATATATTAGTGAGATGTAACCTTGACTCTCTTTCATTCCCAAGAATGCCCGTGTCTAATGCAGTATATTAATAAGGAGGCGGGGGAGATGGAGAAGGAGGAAGAGGAGGACCTTGAAAATATGGAACCATTTGAAGTATCTTTTGTAGTTCAAGAAATTCCTTGTAATTCTTCATCCTTTGAAACCATTAAAGATATTGATGATGTTAATTCTTGAAATAAAGGTGATGAGTCCCCTCTGAAAGTTGGTAGAATAAGTTGGTCTTATAGCAAAATAGATCAATTATTCAAGAATATATAACTATAAAGAACAAGACGTTCTCATAGAAACAAGGAAATCTGACTAAACGTATTTGAGAGAGTAGAAGTATTGGAAAAACTGAATAATAGCTGACATTTCTGGTATTTTGGTTTTTTGGGGGGAGGGAAAATAATTACATACATGTGTTTGTATATATATACACATATATACGCACATATATACATATATATATTTTTAGAAGATTGTTTATTTGCAATTCAGAGGTTTTCTAGCATCTTTTTGAATGTCCAAAGGAACTAAAACAGTTATAATATGTTTCTTCGTGATTAATCTTTTAAGGAAAAACAATCCATTGATTTTTTTTCTTTCTTTTTAAAAGTAAAATCCTGGATCAAAACAAACAGTAGGAAGATCCAAAAGTCTTCAGCTAAGTGACACAGTAGGTGGACTTCAGGAAGCCCTAAATTCAAAACCTTTCTCAGATACTCCCTCACTCTGGGACCCTGGACTGGTCATTTAACTTGTATGTGTCTCATATTCAAGAAAGTTAATATGAAAAAATGCTTTGTAAACCTTGATGCACTTATATAAATGCTAATTATTATTATGAATTAAGTAAATATTTGCCTAAAACCTAGAAACTTTGTACCTGGCTCCAGTTTATGATTAGCATGGCACATTTGAAAAACATAGAAGGTGACTCTTCCCTTGGATTACTGGGATTCAAATGCAAGTAAGTGTAGTAATTTATGGAAATGATCATATATAAAATGTAAACAATCTGGAAAATCAATACTATATATCTGCCCTATTTTTTCTGCATTGTCTTACATCAGAACACATATCATTAAATGATCTCAAATCCAATTTTAGTCTGCTCTAACCCTTGTTAAGTGTACCTATTCTTCCAAATGTGGAAGTGTTTGTGAATCTGAACAGTTTGACTGTACACAGCAAGTACAAAATCTAAGAGCAATATATGAAAAGTAAAAAAGATACTTTAGTAGTTTTGGAGGGAAGTCTGAAATCTAGTCATTTAGCATTTGCCTCAAAGAGTAATAGTTGAGAAGATTCTGGTAACAGAATTTAATTGGATTTCAAAAAAGAACTTTCACAATACAATGATTTGCATGGGTTTAGAAATTAAAGATATACAAGGGATTTGTTTTAGGCTTACAAACAGCTTACATACATTCAAGTAGCTACTGACATGAAACTGAAATTCACCTAAGAAAAGCCAAACTCACTCTAATGCTAGCTACAATGGAAACAATGGAAATGCAATGGGATAAAGGTAAGAATATCTATTTATAAGGGTACCCTTCGGCTTACTGTCATCTGTGCTTTAACAGATTACTTTTCTTGGGCCCAACTAATTAAGATTAAGATGTTTTCTAAATTTTTACTTCAAACTAAATGTGTTACCATTCCTCCCTGTTTATTTTCCATTAACTTATGTGGCTGATTTTGGTGCCAAGAATCACAAAATGCTGCATCTTGGTCATTAAGTTATGATATATGAATGTAAGGGAAGAGTCTATAAGAAATAACAACCAGGCTGATTTCAGAAAAGCCTGAAAAGACTTATATAAACTGATACTGAGTGAAGCAAAGAGAATAGGATAATATTATATCCAGTAACAACAAGATTATGTGATGATTAATGGGGATGGACTTCCCTCTTCTCAACAATATGGGTTATTCAAAGCAATTCCAACAGACGTGAAATGGAAAATGCCAATCGCATCCAGAAAAAGAACTATGGGGATTGAATGTCAATCAAAGCATAGTATTCCCACCTTTTTGTTTCTCGATTTTTTTTTCTTGTCTTTTTCCCTTTTGGTCCGAGGTGTTTTTTTTTTCACAATATATGGAAATAAGTTTAAAAGGATTGTACATATTTAACTTATATCAAACTGCTTGCTGTCTTGGGGAAGGAGCAGGTAAAGGAAGGAAGGAGAAAAATTTGGAACACAAAATCTAATAAATATGAATATTGGAATCTATATATGTGCATGTATATGTGTGTGTGTGTTTGGAAAAATAAAATAATATTGAAAAAATAAAAGTTAAAAACTAAAAAACCTATTTAGGAAATGCTGATATCTTATTCGAAAGTAACCAGTGCCTTCTAGTTCATTTAAAAGATCCTTAATAGTTATATTTGATTTTTCTAAAATAAGTCATTGGAAAAATTTTTTAAAATACCACCTATTTCAGAAGTTTCATTGGAAGTAGACAAAAGATTATCAAATATCTAAGACCTGCTAAGCAAAAGTTAGTTGATCTTCTATTGCAGTAAAAAAGGGGAGGGAATAGTTCAGATGAATAGCAATCAACAAAACTTTATTGCAACTCGCAAGGGAAGTTTGTAATGAGTTGCCACTGGGGAACCGTACAGATACATGGCCTTCCCAGCCCATAGCCTGTGAGCAGCATGTAATGGGGATAGCTTTGGGTATACAATGATATTCCTACTTTATTCAAAAGGCTCAAACCTCTCAAGGTTTAAATTTATATAAAGGTTTAGACAAAAAGCCAACTTGTTTTTCCTTAAAAGATTAAAAGATTAAGTACCTTTTGAAGGGTAGGTGATTTACTAACTATATTAAATATGAACAGTAAATGTCCTTAAGGATTTTATATCTCCCAAACTCCAGTTAGCAGAAACTTGTTAACAGTTATAGTTCTTCAGAAATAACAAGGAAAATAACTGCTATGGTATATAGCATTTTTTTTCATTTATAAAAAGATTCTATTGCTCTTTTTGCATTATTAGGTCTAAGTCTAATGGTTGTAAGGATTAATATATTTTACATAAACACAAAGTGATCTCTACTCATAAAGGGCAGATTGTTTCAAAAACTTTGGCGTTTGGGAGATATAAAATCCTTAAGGACTTTTTACTGTTCAGATTTAATATAGTTAGTAAATCATCTACCCTTCAAAAGGTACTTAATTGTTATTTTTTCAAAATGACAAATTTAGTTTATTACTCTTACTATTTTCTCAGTCTTTTGTTTCCTAATCATGAAGAATAAAACATTTCTAATGTACTTCAATTTTTTCTCTATTTCACAGTCTAATGCAGTATTAGATGATGTGCTTTTGTGCTATAAAATTTAATTTTCTCTGCCTTCACTATCATGGAGGAAAATGGTATATTTATTTGTTTTCTTAATGATTCTTTTACAGTAAACTTGTTTGTCTTTTTATGACTAAATCTGAAAACAGTATGATGTATAATAACTAATAGTAACATTTGTATAGCATCTTAAGTTTTGCAAAGAGCTTTATGGATCACATCTTATTCCAACATATTCACCTTGGAAGTATAAAAAATTGGGGACACAGAAAGAATTTCAATAAATTATGCCTATATCAATCAGTATTTCTTCTATTGAGTAAAGGAGTTATCCGGAGTTTGAGGGGTATTCTTGTAGTGTCAATAGATAGTAACAGTTGCAATCAATATTGGAACAGTATTATTTCAGTAATAATACAGGCACATACCATTCGTTAGTATCATAACTACAGATAAAAATGTATGTAGAAATACCACTTCAAACTATGAGAGTCAAATCCAACAAAAAGGTACTGTCTAATGAAAAGAAAGAACACCCAGGATATGGGTATTCTTCAGTTCTAGTTCTGGTGATTAACTTTTGAACCCTTGGTCTAACTTATGGCTATCAATAACTGTTGATTATATGTCTGCATGATTGAATGACAATTGTCATGATTGAATGAATGGCTTTGGTCATGATGGAGTGAATGAATGATGATGACCTTGGAGAACTCAAATCATGGTTTGGTGCAACTTAGTTGACATTTAGAATGAATTTGGGAAGACTTTTGGTAAAGGAGTGACTTTTGGTGATATTTTTCATTAATTCTGGTAGTTACTTTGTCCTTTATAATCTGTCTTGACCGGAGTTACATCCATGCCAGATGAGTATAAAATTGTGGCAGGATTCATTTTGAAAAGATCCTTGGCTTTGCCTTTGCAAGCTGCAGAATTGAGAAAGTTGTATTCTTCACGTGCATGGGAAGCAGTGAGTTGATTTCCCCATGCCTGGGCTTCTTGACAAGCTGTTCTGCTTAGTTAAGTTATCTGTAGAGCAGCATCCTTCTCAAGTCAGCAGGCGGTGCTAAGAGTAGTTTTCTTCTATTGAATCTGAAAGGTTTTGATAAGTTGAGGCATCTTCTCTACTACTTTAGCACCTAGAAGTATCTGATGAGGTAGTGCCATCTTCTGGTTAAGATAGTGAAAGGTGACAGTAAAGCCCATCTTTTATCTCTAAAAGTGGTTTCAGATAAAGACATAAACAAAACACAAGGAAACAGCAGTTATGTTCTTTATCCAGTCCAGGACTAGCTAACAGGGTGGTCCAAGGCATATCGGAGGTCTGGTCAAGGATATACCAGGATTCATGAATTGGCCACAATTTCTGAAATTGAAATTTCAGAAATTGATGCTGTCTTAAACTTGGCCTGACAGAGCCACAGCAGGGGCAAGGCCAGCTACAGGTAAGTTAGTAAGCAAGGAGACTGAGATGGGGAGGTTGGTAGAAACAGTGAATCTTCATGGATCACTGACCACCCACCTGGCTTAAAGCAAGTTCAATTTCTAATACTATATCAAAACCATAGGAGGATACCAAGCCAGCTGTGTGTTGGCCCAAGAAGAAGGAGAAAGATAATTCATAGAGGAATCCATTTTACCCATAACAAAGGGGCATCTAGGAGAAAGCTTCTTAAAACTGTGGGTTGTGATCCAATGTGGGGTCATATAACTGAATGTGGGAATTGTGAAAAATTTGGCAAGAGTTAAAGGTATCAAATATTCCTCCAAGATTTAATTTTTTATGTAAAAATAAATAAGCATATCCATTTCATTAGTATAGAAATTTGCTTTCCTCTTAAATAAATAGTGAAGTTATATGTATCCCAAAGAATTGTTTTAAAATAAGTTACGATTTATTATAAATGTTTGATTTGTGTACCTGTTTTATATATCTAGATACCTAGGGTCGTGTAAAATTTTCTTGGGTGAAAATGGTTTATGAGTGAAAAAAATTTAAGAAGCCCTAATCTAGGAGGCTTGAACCTAAGTTAAACTATGGCACAATGCCCCTCCTACTTGTTGATTACAGAAGGAGATAGAGATGAAGATAGGGCTGAGACCAGTGTAAATTTTGGGTGACCAGGAGATGGAGACAGAAGCCATGGATTGAGACAAAGGGTGTGACCTGACCCTACTTTTTTTTCCCCAAGTGGCCTGCACCTGTCACCATTAAGGGCAGGTTTTGATAGGCTATAGGAAGATCAGGCACTCACCAGCATTATCAGCATACTTCCATCTGTACCTGATAACTCTGTCTTTGAAACCTGTTAACCCTATCTCTTGCTTGTCTTGTGCTAGCCATTTATCCTGTTCTGTACCTGAATTTGTAACAACTCCCATCTGGTAGCTGCCTAGGAGAAATTCTCCTAGAAAAGAAAATGAAAAATTTGAATTTTTTAATATTATACTGCAAGAGATAGTGTAAGAAAACTTCCCAGAGGTTTTTTTTTTGTTTCTATTTTGTTTTGCTTTTGTTTTTTAAATTATACATTATTTGTTTCAATCAGTGAAAATCCTCCTTTTTAGCCCTTCCACTCCAATACCTCCTTACTATTGAAAATGAAAGAAAAAGGAAACCTTGCTACAAACATGTATAGTTAAACAAATTTCTACTTTGACCATGTGCACATGAATGAGTTCCTCTGACAGAAGGTAGGTAGCATATTTTATCATTTGGCCTCTGGAATAATAGTTGATCATGCTAATCAGAATTCTTAATTCCTTCAAAGTTATTCTCTATCTTTTTGTTGTAACCATAAATTGCTGTACTAGTTCTGTTCACTTCCCTCTGCATCAATTCATATGAATCCTCCCAGGTTTCTCTGAAAAGATCTCCATAATTTCTTAAGCACAATGGTATTCTTTCACATGCATATACTTGTTTAGCCATTCCAGCATTTATGGGTACTCCTTCAGATTCCCATGTTTTTTCACCTCAAAAAAAATCTTATTTTTGTAGTTTATTTTGCTGGAACTGATTTTTCTTTTCATCTTTTCTCCCTCTAATTTCCCCTTTTCTATTTTCCTTTTTCCTTGTTTCTCTGTGGAGTAAAATTTATTGCTGTACCCATCTGTGTGTGTAGTATTCCCTTATCTACTTTAGTCAGATGAGAGTAGAGTTTTAAATGAAGTTCAAACTTTCCCCACCATTAACTTCTTGTCTGTATAGATGTCACCTTGAATGCCCTCTTTATGTTAGATATTTTCCCTAACTTTTCTTTCATTTCCTCTACTTAATTCATCTCTTTCCTCCTCTTTCCTTTTTTCTCTAAAGATCATCATTGAATCCCTCCCACATCTTATCTAGACACTCTCTATGTTCCCTGATGGTAATAGGGCTAAGAGAGGAAACATCTCATCTCATATTATAATGTAAGCAGTTTATCCTTGTTTAGTCTTTTATCATTATTTGTTGCAGTTAACCTTTGATGTTTGTCTTTACTCCTGTGTTTGGACTTCAATTTTGACATAACTCTGGTCTTTTTATCAGTAATGCTTGGAAGTACACTATTTCATTTAAGATTCACTTTTCCCTGTAGGATTATACTAAGTTTTGCTCAATAAATTACTCTTGGCAATAATCCTATACTACTTTTGTAATAATGTATTAAAAGACCTCCTCTCCTATATAATAGTAGCTTCTAAATCATGTGCAATTTTGAGTGTGGTCCCTTAGTACTTGAATTCTTTCTTCCTGGCCTTTTGTAGTACTTTATTATTGATCTGGAAGCCCTATTATGTTCCTAGATATTTTCATTTTATTGTTTCTTTTAGTTTATTGATGGATTCTATTTCTACTTTTCTCTCTGGATCTTAGAGATCCAGACACTTGTATTGAAATATGGTGTATATATACTTTTTTTTTTAGTCATGGCATTCACATAGTCCAGTGATGCTTTAATTTTTCTCCTGAATGTTTTTTCAGCTAAGTTTTTTATTATGACATACCTTATATTTTCTTCTGTTTTAAGCCCTTTTGACATCTTTCTAAATATTTACCATTGTTTCATGAAGTCATTGCCTTCTCTTTGGTTAATTGTAATTTTCAGGGACTTTGTTGCTTGGGTAAAGTTTAATATCTCTTGTGCCAAGCTGTTAATTTCCTTTCCAGTTTTTTGTTCCATATCTCTCATTTCCATTGTTTACTCTCTAAGACTATTTTATTGATCAAAAACACATTTTCATTTTAAAAGACCTCAGAATCTGCAAGCTTTAATGTTCTCAGAGTGCCTAATTGCTGTCACCCAGGACTGAAGTTTCTGACCTGGGTTTGGGTCTGAGCACTGGTAGACCACTGTTTGACATAGCTGCTATTAGCCATCTGGGAAGTGCTAGTCATTCTAAGGAATAAAACTGGAAATTGGGAGGATGCCCATCAATTGGGGAATGGCTAAATAAGTTATAGTATATGAATGTAATGGAATATTATTGTTCCATAAGAAACAATGAGCAGGCTGATTTAAGAAAGATTTACAAGAGTCAGTGCTAAGTGAATTGAACAGAACCAAGACAACATTGTAAACAGCAACAATAAGATTATGTGATGATCAGGTGAATGCACTTGGCTCTTTTCAACAATGTGGTGATTCAGGGTAATTCCTGACTTGGGATGAAAAAAGCTATTGCTTTTTTTGTCATTTCCTCACTTTTTTTAATCATTTTTTTTGTCGTGTAGAATGATAAATGTGGAAATATTTATAGATTTGCAAATGTTTAACTTATATTGAATTACTTGCCGACTAGTGGAGGGATGTGGAAGGAGGGAGAAAAATTTGGAACAATGGGTTTTGCAAGGGTGATGAAAACTATATTTATATGTATTTTGAAAATTAAAAGCTATTAATGAAAATAAATTAGAAAATGAAATAATATGTCTTTGTAAGTAAACGAGGGTTCTTCACTTTATTGGCAAGATATGAATGAATAGACAGCCTTCTCTGAATTGGGAAGAATTCTCAATTGTGTGCTTTTAAGGCAAAGCCAAAACCCTGAACAGGTAGGAGATGGAGGAGGTTAAAATTAGTTTGCTAAGTTCAGGTGAAAATATTTCCAGTTAATTCAGCTGAGAACAGTTACAGATGTTTAAAATGAGGAAATAGAGTTATCACTTTGGTGGGGCTTACTAACTGCCTTTCTCTTTTGCAGGCCATTTTGCAAATACTTTTTTGAGCATACTGAACAAGTTCTAGGCTGTTTCAGGCTCTGCTGAGCAGCTTTCCTAAGGGAAATTTGTAAGTATTTGTACTCCAGGTAGGAAGATCTGAGATTATCTTGGTAGATGTTTGTTTGAAACTTTGAGTATTCATGCCTTTTATTTTGTCTTCTCCCTGTTCTCCTAGATGCTGCTTTGCCCAAATGATTTCTCCAGTGACTGTCTCTGATTTTTTTTTTCTAGTCTATTAAAGTCTTGTCTTCCTTTTACTCAGTATAAGATTGATGGGAAAGTGTTAGGAGAACATTTTGGAAACAGGAAACTGACTTTTCAGGTGACAGGTTTAACCCAAAAGGGAAAAAAACTAAGCATCCTAAAACTCTGAATGTATATAGATTCTAGTAGTCTAAGCAGGGCAGCAGTGGGGAATGACCCGAACCAAATGCTGGCCGTGTTTGCTGGAGGTCAGGATGCTGCATTCTTTTCCTCATATATAAGAGCAAGGGATCAAGGTGAATTGTTGTTGTTCATTGTGTCTGACTCTGTGATCCTGTTTGGCATTTTCCTGGCAGAGATAGCAGAGTGATTATTTCCTTCTCTAGCTCATTTGATAGAT
Source organism: Myrmecobius fasciatus (assembly GCA_023553655.1). NCBI lineage: Eukaryota > Metazoa > Chordata > Mammalia > Dasyuromorphia > Myrmecobiidae > Myrmecobius > Myrmecobius fasciatus. The sequence goes on from JAJPUD010006371.1 coordinate 102,236, forward strand.
TAGAAACTGAGGCAAACAGGGTAAAGTGACCTGCCCAGAGTCACACAGCAAGGAAGTGTCTGAGGCCATGTTTGAACTCAGGAAGAAGATGCTTCCTGACTCAAGACACAGTGCTCTGTGCACTGTACCACATATCTATGGGGTATTGAGTAGAAGCATAACTTTTCCTTCGGGTTAAAGGGAAATATTATGTACTTGGAAGTATGGAGGGCTGATTTCTCTACTTTCCCCAGCTGGTTTCAACTTTTCTCAGATTAAGAGTGGTTCACAGCTGCTTTTATTTACTAATACTCATGTAGCGATCATGCTAATGTTCATATTTGGAGTACGTGGTCTGAGGAGCTCCTCAAAAGTCTACTTTGGGGCCAAGGAAAGATTTTCTTTCTGTAAAAGAAATAATGCCAAAAGACAACATTTTCAAGTTTTATGTATGAGGCCTATTAAGTAGAGATGTGCTGTAGTTGAGTAGACAAATAAAAAGATGCCAAGGGAAGATAAGGAATTGCTCACTTTCAAAAAATCCAATGGACAAAATGTGCTAGGGTAGTCAGCGTAGTTGTTCACAACTTAGAATCTGATCAGTACTTAGTCAAAATGGTCAAAAGTGCCTGAAAGATGGCTCCTTACTACGGCTGAGTAAAAACTGGTGACTGCCTGAATTAGAGTTAGCACGGTAGAACCTATTCCTCAGTAACTAAATGGTACAGAAGCAAGCTTCTTCTAGGGAGAGAGACTAAGGAATACTTATAAATTGGGATGGCAGGTAAGAGACAAAGCCTCACTCACCAAGACCACAGATAACTAAGAGGGAACTTGATGTAGGAGAACAGTGGTGAGCTTAATTGGCTTTGTCTTTTTATTTTTAACTTAATTTATGATTCAGTTAAAATCCACCTTCTCTTTTCCACAATCACCCCCCCTTCATTGAGAAAACAAGAACTTCCCTTTCTCCTTCCTTTCTCCCTTCTCCCTTTCCCTCCCTAATAATCTAATTGATTTCTTTCTAAAATTATTTCAAGTTTTGGGATTAGCTCCCATGATTAATATTGCTTATTGTCTTGATCAGTCCTGAAATATTTCAAAATTTTGTCCCTCCCCCCAATTTCAAAAGTTTTATTGCTGTTTTTTAATGTTTTTCTTATATCACCATAATTATCCAAGTATCCATCTTCCAGAAAGCCATTCTAGGAGAAAAATTATAAGGGTATACATATACATATATATATGTGTGTGTGTATGGGTGTGTGTGTATAGTATCACACATAATATGCACATGTACACACACAAATATATACATGCACACATAGTATATACAATGTGTGTGTGACATCTGTGAACCTCCTATCTCCAAGGTTGAGGTGTCTTCTCACCTTTCTTCACCTGAGTCCTTCTTGATCTTTGTAATTTTGTTGTGTTTACTTTTGGTGGTATGTGTGTGTGCACGCATGTGTGCTTCTTTCCATTTATTCCATATAACTAGAGTTATTTGCATGGTTTTTACTTAACTTTGCATTAGTTCATATAAATCATTCCATGGTTTTCTGTGTTCATCAGGTACATCATTTCTTGCAGCATCGTAATATTCCATTACATTTTTGTACGTTATTTGTTAAGCCAAATGGTGATGTAAATATTTTACAGTATATGGGAAATTTTTTCTTATGGCTTCCTTGGCATACAAATCCAGTAAAGCAGCCTCTGCATCAAAGGGTTTGGACATTTAGTGCTTTATTTGAATAACTTCTTACTTTCCAGAATGCTTATACCATTTAGAAGCTCCATCTCGACTTAGTGTATCTATTCTTCCACAACATTGACTTTGGCCATTTGTTTTCTAGTGTGCAGTGTGTGAGGTGAAACCTCAGTTAAGTTCATTTTCATTTCTCTTATTAGTTTCAAGCATTTTTATGTGATCATGGATTGTTTTTTTGAGAATTTTGTTCATATCCTTTGACAATTTACTAGGGAATAGCTGTTGATATTTGTGTGTGTGCTTATATATACACATGTGTATGTATGTGTATGTAGATATATACGTGCGTGGATATATACATATATATGTGTGTGTATATATATATATATGAATGATTTATGTATCTTAGATATCAAATTTTATCAGAGAAATTTCATAGATTTTTTTTTGTCCCATTCTTTTTCTATTTTAAGCACATTAATTTTGTCTATTCAGAATCTTTTCAATTTCAGGTAATAAGTTATTTTTTGTGATTTTCTTTAACTCTCTTTATTACAAATAATGCTTGCTAATGGTTTTAGATGCTGCTTATCATTTTAAGGAAAACTCCCTTTATTCCTATGCTCTTTAGTGTTTTTAATAAGAATGGGTGGTATATATTGTAAATAGATTTTTTTGCATTTATTGAGATATTATCATATTATTGATATGGTCAGTTATGGTAATACTTCTCCTGATATTGAATGTGCTCTCCATTGCTGGTATATATCCCATTTGGTCATAGTATATTATCTTACTGAAGAGTTGATATAATCTCTTTGCTAATATTTTATTCAAAATGTTTGTATCAATATTCAGAAGGGGGATTGTTTGGTTTTTAAGTTTTCTGTGTTTTACTCTTCCTGGTTTGGGTATCAGTATAATATTTGCATTACTAAAGGAATTTGGCAAGAATCCTTCTTTACCTATTTTTTTCCAAGTAGTTTAGATAGTATTGGAATTAAATGTTATTTAAAATTTTGGTGGAATTCATTTGTAAACCCATCTGGCCCTGGGGATTTTTCCTTAGAGAGTTTGTTGATGGCTGGTTCAATTTCTTTTCTAAAATGGGGCTATTTATGTAATTTCCTCTTCTGTTAATCTGGGCAATTTGTGTTTTTTTGTAAATATTCATCCATTTCAATTAGATTGTCATTTACTGGCCTACAGTTAGGCAAAATAGTTTCTAATTATTGCTTTAATTTTTGTCATTTTTGATGCTGGTCATTTGGTTTTTTCTTTCCTTATTTTAAAATCATATTAATCAAAGGTTTATCTATTGTTTTTTTCTCATAAAAACAATTTTTCTTTTATTATTAATTGAATAGTTTTCTTAGTTTCAATTTTATTAATCTCTGCTTTGAATTTCAGAATTTCTAGTTTGGTATTTTCTTGATTATTTTGATTTGTTCTTGTTCTAGGTGTTTAAATTGTATTCCCAATTCATCAATTTCCTTTTTCTCTTTTATTTATTTGACTATTAGACATATAACATTTTCCCTGAGAACTGTTTTGACTGCATCCCCTAGGTTTTGATATGTTGTCTCATTATTTCATCCTTTTGGATGAAATTGATTGTTTATGATTTATTTGTTCGACTTGTTCATTCTTTGGAATTATATTATTTAATGTATAATTGATTTTTAGTCGATTTTTCCCTACCCTTTATTGAATATAATTTTTATTGTGTCATGATTTGAAAAGGAAGCATTTACTATTTCTTTTTTTACATTTTATTTGGGAGGTTTTTATACCCTAATACATGATCCTTTTTTGTGTAGTTGTCATATACTACTGAGAAAAAGATGTATTTCTTTCTGTCCCTATTCACTTTTCTTCAGAAGTCTACCATGTTTAAGTTCCTAAGATTCTGTTAGCGTCCCTAGTTTCTTTCCTGTTTATTTTGTGGTTAGATTTGTCTGATTCTGAGAGGGGAAAGTTGAGATTCCCCACTAATAAACTGTCTATTTCTTCCTGTAACTGGCTTATGACCTGGTGCATATACATTTAGTATTGACACTACTTCATTGTCTTTGGTACCCTTTAACAAGATGTACTTTCCTTTCTTATATCTTTTAATCAGATCTATTTTTACTTCACCTTTATCTGAGATCAGAATCTTTTTTGCTTCAGCTGAGACATAATAAAATCTGTCCCAGCCTTTTACCCCTACTCTGTATATATCTGTTTCAAATGTGTTTCTTGTAAATAACGTATTGTAAGATTCAATTTCTGTTGATATTTTTGTAGTTATTTAACTTCACTATAATTTCCTTCAATATTCCTTTTCCCTAACTAGAGAACCCTCCACATAACAACTAATACTGTTTTTTTTTTAAATGAGTAATACACCAAGAAAAGGAGTAGCGCACCCTACTCATTGATCTTGTACTTCTGCAAATGAGTGAAATAGAGGTATCTTTTCATATTTCTTATTTGGGGGCACTTTTTTCTTTGTAATTTTACATTTACTTTTTTGTCTTGTAAAACTTAAGGTCTACAACATAACATTTTCATGTTCTCTATTGAGGTTTGCTTGCGTTATATTTCCTTTATCGGATTATTATTTCTTGTAGATATGATTTCTCCTGCACAAAAATGATGCAATAACTATACATATATTAGATTTCTTAAGTGTTCTAACATAAAAAAAAATTGCACAGCATGATAAAGGCCCCAGAGGTAATGCCATGTATGGATTAGTTGGAGGGACTGGGGACTTTGAACCTGGGGAAGAGAAGGCTTTAGGGGACATCATTGCTTATTAATCCTGCAGTCCAAGCATGTCTCCTGCCACAGAGGACCTAAGCAATATCTCTTCAATTATGGTCTCCACCAGGAAAACCATGGGAGCTTTAGTTTGCTTTAATTCCTTCTGAAAGGGTCCTTATCTCCCTTTAAAGTACTCAAGTTAAACATTAAAATCTAGAAATATGAAAATCTAGAATTTGTACCCACGCTTACCAAGAGTGAAGAAAATACTGTACTCCTTTTTCATAAGTATCCTTGTTTTTCTCCTGTCCTATAGCATTGCCCTGTGTACCCACAGGACATTGATAAAGGGTTAAACTTGGTTTTTGAGCCAAGTGATGTGTTGAAAATATCATTCAAAGAAGACTGTTGTTGGTCCTGTGGACACAATCAAGCAAACACTGGCCTGGGAAATTCAATGATGCTTATGAATAACCTAGGAGTTAACATTAACATGTTGTACAAGTTTGAGGAAGTTATTCAATCTCTTTGAACCTCAGTTTATCTCAGTATAAACTGAAAGACTTGGACTGTGTCATCTCTACCATGTCTTCCAAAGTATCTAATGGGTTATTATAATGTATTTTTCTGTTGCTATTGATAGAGATTTAGAGCCTGGGATCAGTTTGGATTTAGAAAGAGCAAGAAAGATGATTGACTTAAGAAATTTTACAAGGTTAAAAAAAGGCACTATTTGGTAATGATCTTTGGGAGGAGGGGTTAGAAAGAAGCCTGAAGGACACCAGACTTGCTGGTATGGATTCCAATAAGATTGTGAGCTGGGAAAAGGCCTATGACTCTTTCTTGTTTTATACCACCTCATCTACATAGTAGCTGACATAAGAACAGAATACATTTGACCTGTGTAATGGTTTCATGTTGAGTTACAGAGGATGTGGGGGGAAGATAATATCTGCTTCTAAATGCTTAATTTGAAGTGTCATTAGAACCTATAAGTGGTACTGTTCTGAAAAGAGCAAAAAATATAGAGCTGGCAAGAGAATAAAAGGGCATGTCTGTGGATTTCAGTTTGACTCAGGTGACAAGGCAAAACTTCTTTAACTTCTAAGTATGTATAAGTAGAAATGGAGTGATCAATTCCTGTATCTTGGGTGCCATCTATATTTTATACATTGCATGATGGAGGGGGGAACAGTGAGTAAATCCCACCTGATGACAGGGAGAAAGAGAATATGAGAGAAGGAAAGATGGAGGAAAGAATAAACAGCGCTTCAGTAGATCACCAGTAGAGAGATTTCCAAGGAAAAAATATGGAGGAAACCACTTTAGCATTCTGGCTCTCATTTCCTGTTCTGTTCATTAAAAAAAGAGAAGCCAGGGTCCCTTCTAGATCTAAATCTGTGATCTTTTGCTGGTTTATTGGTTGGCCCAGCTGGGCCTAGAGTCAGGAAGTCCTGAGATCATTGCCTATCCCAGATACTTAATAGCTGTGTGATCTGAACAAATCATATCACCTCTAGGTCTGTGGCTTGATGGGTCTTCGTTGCTGAAAAGGGGGTTATAGCACCTCTACCTTTCAATATTGTGATATCACAAGGATAAAATGAGGTATTTGTAAAAGCATTTTGTAAACTCTAAAAGTTCTACGTAAATGCTGACTAGATAGCAGCAGCAGCAAGAGGAGGAAGAGGAGTACTGGGAGTAAGAGAAGGAGTAATACTTGGAGTAGTATTCCAAACCATAGAGTTCTTAGTTTAATCAAGAAAGCAATAATGAGGCCAGATAGTAATGAATATTGAAGACAATGCTGAGGAAATGGAGAAATTAAGTCCATGGCAAATTAAGGATTTAGATGTTGTCATTTGTTACTGCTCAGATGAGGAGACTCTCCACTACTGCAGATTTGCATGTATTCCATGATCTGTAGTCTAGGTGCCTAGAGCACTGAGAAGCTAAAGGACTGCCCCAGAGTCATAAATGGTACATGTCAGAGATAAGACTTGAATCCAGGTCTTCCTTGTTCTGAGTGCAAGTTTCTATTTACCATTTCACATTATCTGTTCAATACATTCTAGAAATGTAGCCATGAAATAACAATTATGCTAATTCATTCCTTTAGCACCCTAAGCACAAGCACTGTGCTCACAGATGCACTGTTAGATGGGTAAAGTATTATTACTTGTAATTGACAGATGAAGAAACTGGAGTTCAGATAGTTTAAACAGTTTCTTTATGCTCAATTTGGCAAGGCAGATTTCACTTGGAAGCTCTGGACTGAAAGTCAGGAAGACGACTTCCCTTTCACTGGTGGGACTTCAAAAAAAGGCTGTGTGACCAGCTAGCTACCAGGCATTGTGGGATTTAAATACCAATCACATCAATGAAATTCTCAAAGTATTATAGTGACTACTCTGGGTTATCTGTAGTGTGTCAAATATTCCTGTGAAGTGGCAATGCTTCTGCCAAAAATGTCAATACTTGCAGGTGTATGTTATTTACATAGCTACTTGGAAGTATTATTGTTCTCCTTGAGTGAGAGTTGAAGAAAGAGAGGTTTGGTATAGTGTTTGATCTCCATGCAACAGAAACAAGTGATGTTGTAGCTGGAACAATACTATATGTTGCTCATTGGAAACTGCTGTAACTTTCAATAATAATATTGAGTTTGAGGTTACTACAAATTGCACTATTTCTGCTTTGTAGTCAGAATTCTTACCACTACCAAGGTCACATTCAGTTGCCCTGCTTTAAGAGACAGCTGTCACTGATACATTGTTGGTGGACCTGTGAACGGATCCAACCATTCTGGAGAGCAATTTGGAACTAAGCCCAAAGGGCTATCAAACTGTGCATACCCTTTGACCCAGCAGTGTTTCTACTGGGCCTATATCCCAAAGAAATCTTAAAGGAGGGAAAGGGACCCACATATGCAAAAATGTTTGTGGCAACCCTTTTTGTAGCTGCTAGAAACTGGAAACTGAATGGATGTCCATCATTTGGAGAATGGCTGAACAAATTATGGTATATGAATGTTATGGAGTATTATTGTTCTGTAAGAAACGACCAGCAGGACGACTTCAGAGAGGCCTGGAGAGACTTACTTGAACTGATGCTGAGTGAAATGAGCAGAACCAGGAGATCATTATACACGGCAACAAGAAGACTAGACGATGATCAATTCTGATGGACGTGAGTCTCTTCAACAATGAGATGATTGAAACCAGTTCCAATTGTTCAGTGATGAAAAGAGCCATCTACATCCACACAAAGGGCTGTGGGAACTGAGTGTGGACCACAACATAGCATCCTCGCTCTCTCTGTAGTTGTTTGTTTGCATTGTTTTCTCTTTTTTTTTCTCCTTCTTGATCTGATTTTTCTTGTGCAGCAAGATTAATATGTATACATATATTGGATTGAATGTATATTTTAACATATATAACCTGTATTAGACCTACCATTCATCTAGGGGAGGGGGTGGGGGGAAGGAGGGAAAAATTTGGAACAGAAAGTTTTGTAGAGGTCGATGTTGAAAAATTATCCATGCATATGTTTTGTAAATAAAAAGCTTTAATAAAAAAGACAGCTGTCATTATGAATATTCCTAGTTAGTAGGGAAAACGTTTTTCAAATGGTATTTGGAAGTGATATCATTGAAGATGATTCTCAACTGTATGGCTGCATTAATTGCTTATTTTACAGCCCTTGATGACTACAAAAGAGGTTTAAAACAATGTTCTCTATTTTAAATGTTTCTGTTGAATTTAAATAATGATTGCAGGCTAGAATTTAACATGGCCCCTCTCCTGTGATTTTACTATCTAAATTAAAGCCAGCATAAACAAAGGATGTTGGAGGAGCATGAAAAAACATATGTGATCTTATACACCAGAGAAGAATGTGATGAATAAGGATAATAGGTGATAGAATTCATCAATAGCACAAGGATAGGTCTCTTTTTTGTGGGCCTGAATCCTTTTATAAGCTAATGACAGTTCATGACCTAAATCCCCAACTATTATGGGAAACATTCCCTAAAATTAATTAAATTCTCTGAAATAACCAGGCTGTATACTCATATTAAAGTTAAGTGAAAATATAATATAGGCTATTAGGAAGAAAATCATAAAATTAGAGTACCTAGCTTGTCCTCGAGTTCTCTCAAATGTTTTCTTTATTCCTTGTTGAAATGAAACTCCTTAAGAAAGATTATTGTATCATCAAATTAGGAAGTAATCGTGTTCTTTATGACAACATTTTTATACAACTGTTTTAAACAACTGTTTATATGTATATTAGGTATACATACAACTGCTATATGTTTGTATATTTACATATGGAGGAATATAGATATATGCATAAAAATACATGTTTGGCACATGTATACACATGCATGTGTATTCTCTAATCTCCAGCTTTACTGTCACCCATTGGTTTAATGAAAGGGCTCAGTAGTTTAAAATCTCCTCATTAAGTTTTCAGAAAGATTAATGTACCAATGAACATTCATTAGAGCTTAAGGAGAATGTGTTCGCTTAAGGTTTTCTGTAAAATTACATAGGGAGAATCCAGAAGAAGAGATAACTAGCAGTTACATAGTAGAGTATATAAAATTTTATAAATATCTCATTTTTTCCTCATCACTCAGAGAATTACTGTTGTCATTTCAGCAATAAGTAAACTGAGGCACTTAATAGATAAATGACTTGTCCAGAATCCACCCAGCCATTTCAACCCAGTGTTTAATTCTAGATTTGAAAAAGATTTTCCTTCTTCAAGGTCAAGTACTCTATCCATTGTGCCACCTACCTAGCTACCTCTTACCTGGAGAAAATAAAGCGTTGGATAGCTCTGTTTTTATAGACCTATTTTTACATCTTCATTTTAGGTCTTGCAACCTACTTTTAAACTCTGATGCCTCTTTCCATTTAGGTTGCCTTTGAGGTCATTACCAACTATGCCATTTATATCCCCCCTGGTATCCTTACCCAGAAGGTTAAAATCTACTATTTCTTTTTTTTATTAAAGCTTTTTATTTGTATAACATATGTATGGCTAGTTCCCCAACATTGATCTTTACAAAGCTTTCCATTACAAATTTTACCCCCAGTCCCCTCCCCTCCCCTAGATGGCAGGAAGTCCACTACATGTTAATAATGTTGAAATGCTTGAGAAGTTATGCAAGAAAAATCCTATCTACAAGAAAAAGAAAGAATCAGAGAAAGGCAACACAATGCAAGCAAATGTCAATAGAGATCATGAAAATGTTACGTTGTGGTCCATATTTCATTTCCCTCTCTCTGGCTGTATATGGTTTTCTTCAGTGAACAATTGGAACTGGTTTGAGACAGTTCTTTGTTTCAGAGAGCCATGTCCATCAGAATTGATCATCATGTAATACTGTTGTTGCTGTGTATGATGATCTCCTGGTTCTGCTCCTTTCACTCAGCATCAGTTCATGCAAGTCTCTCCAGGCCTCTCTGAAATCGTCCTGCTGGTCGTTTCTTACAGAGTAATAATATTCCATAATATTCATATACCATAATTTATTCAGCCACTCTCCAATTGCTGTGCATCCATTCAGTTTCCAGTTTCTAGCCAGCACAAAAAGAGCTGCCACAAACATTCTTGCACATGTGGGGCCCTTTCCTTCCTTTATGATTTCTTTGGGGTATAAGCCCAATAGAAACAATGCTGGGTCAAAGGGTATGCACAGTTTGACTACTTTTTGAGCGTAGCCCCAAATTGCTCTCTAGAATGGTTGGATCCGTTCACAGCTCCACCAACAATGCATCAGTGTCCCAGTCTTCCCACATCCCCTCCAACATTCATCGTTATCTTTTCCTGTCATTTTAGCCAATCTGACAGGTGTGTAGTGGTACCTCAGAGTTGTCTTAATTTGCATTTCTCTGATCAATAGTGATTTGGAGCAACTTTTCATATGACTAGAGATGGTTTTAATTTCATCATCTGAAAATTGTCTGTTCATATCCTTTGACCAAATCTACTATTTCTTGATGGAATGTTTGACCCATATTAATTGGTACTAGATTTTTGAAATACAGAAATTATTCCTTGGGAGAAAGCTAATTTTATGGGGAAATTATATGAACTCTTTACTGTCACTTGGGTTCAGTTAAGTAAGTTATTACTTTGGACACTTAGGGGAAATCATTCAGGTTCTGATGTGCCTAACCGAATCTAACAGGGCCTGGACAACCATCTTCTGGTCATTACAGTGGCAAGTCCTTTGCTGTGTGCGTTGGAGTAGAGTGCTGGTGTCCCAGCTCTTAAATGCAATGATTCTATGAAGCTCCAGAGATAGCTTAAAAAGTGTGGTTGTCACTGGCTTCATTTTCTTTTGTCTTTTTTTCTTTTTGCACTGTCTACTGTGAGACCAAGATTCTTCTAGCTTTTGAAATCATCAGGTCTTGGTTTAGAGTGTCCCTGTCTTCAATTTCTGATTTGCTTACAGTATCATCCTTTATGTCTAAAGCATGAAACAATTTTGACCTTGTCTTGGTATATGTGAGATGTTGCTCTATGGCTAGTTTTTGCCATACTAATTTTCCATCAATTTTTATTTCTTAATAATCTACTGAGGAGAATACAATATACATGGGCAGGAAAATTCGAAGTCATTTCATTTCATTTTTAAAATGTGGATTGATCAGGGCAGATAGGTGGTGCAGTGAAAAGAGCACCAGCTTTTAAGTCAGGAGGACACTTAATACTTCCTAGCTGTGTGACCCTGGGCAAGTTACTTAACCCCAATTGCCTCAGCAAAAAAAAAATGTGGATTCATATTTTCTTTTCATATTATGGGTATCTACATTTCCCAGTGAATTATCCTTTCTCCTCCCCTTTATCAGAGAGCCACACCTTGCAACAAACAATTAAAAATAAAATCAGCAAAATGAATCAACATTAAATGTAGTGTTTCACACTCAAAAAGGATGGAGGCAAGTTTTTTAGTTCTTTCCTTTCAAAACAAGTTTAGTCATTACAATTAAACAGCATTCACTTTTATTTCTTTATTTCTCAGTAGTATTTTACTTTTACAAATACATGCAGAAATAATTTTCAGCATGCAGTTTTGTAAAATTGTGTTCCAGATTTTTTTTCCCTCTTTATCTCCCTCCTCCCCAAGACAGAAAGCAATCTGATATAGATTATACATGTACTATACTTTTGAAATATTTCCATGTGCAAGAAATATCCGACCAAAAGGGAAAAACCATGAGAAAGAAAAAGCAAACAAAAAAATGTGTAAATACTATGCTTTGATCTACATCCCTTCTCCATAGTTCTCTGGATGCACATGGCATTTTCTGTCACAAGTCTATTGAAATTCTTCTATCACTGAATTCCTAAGAAGAGCTAAGTATATGATATTTGATCATCACATAATCTTGCTGTTACTGTGTTACTAGTTCTGCTTATTTCACTCAGCCTTAGTTTATGTAAGTCTTTGCAGACTTTGCTTAAATCAGACTGCTCATCATTTCTTATAGAACAACAATATTCCATATAACATAACTTATTTATCCATTCCCCAATTGATGGACATCTCCTGAATTTTCAAATCTTTTTCTCTACAAAAAAGAGCTTCTGCAAACAATTTTGCACATGTGCGTCCAGTTCTTTTATGATCTTGAGGATACAGATCTAGTAGTGACATTGCTGGATCAGAGAGTATGTATAGTTAGTATGTATAGTTTTATAGCCCTTTTGATATAGTTCTAAATAAATCTCCAATATGGTTGGATCATTTTACAACTCCACCAACAGTGTTTCAGTGTTTTTCTCCTGTTTCCTCCAACATTTATCATTTTCTTTTTCATCTTAGCCAATCTTATGAGTATGAGATGTACCTCAGTTGTTTTAATTTGCATTTTTCTAATCAATAGTTATTTAGTGTATTTTTTCATATCAATGTATATGGCTTAAATGTGTTCATCTGAATTGGGAAATGACTTGTATTCTCACAAATTTGAATTAGTTCTCTATATGTTTTAGAAATGAGACCTTTACCACTACACACCTGTCAGATTGGCTAAAATGACAGGAAAAGATAACGATGAATGTTGGAGGGGATGTGGGAAAACTGGGACACTAGTACATTGTTGGTGGAAATGTGAACGGATCCAACCATTCTGGAGAGCAATTTGGAGCTACGCTCAAAAAGTTGTCAAATTGTGCATACCCTTTGACCCAGCAGTGTTTCTACTGGGCCTATATCCCAAAGAGATCTTAGAGGAGGGAACGGGACCCACATGTGCAAGAATGTTTGTGGCAGCCCTTTTTGTAGTGGCTAGAAACTGGAAACTGAAGGGATGCCCATAAATTGGAGAGTGGCTGAATAAATTATGGTATATGAATGTTATGGAATATTATTGCTCTGTAAGAAACGACCAGCAGGACTATTTCAGAGAGGCCTGGAGAGACTTGCATTAACTGATGCTGTGAAACGAGCAGAACCAGGAGATCATCATACACAGTAACAACAGTATTACACGATGATCAATTCTGATGGTCATGGCTCTCTGCAACAAAGAATTGTCTCAAACCAGTTCCAATTGTTCACTGAAGAAAACCATATACACCCAGAGAGAGGGATATGAAATATGGACCACAACGTAACATTTTCATGATCTCTATTGACATCTGCTTGCATTGTGTTGCCTTTCTCTGATTCTTTCTTTTTCTTGTAGCTAGGATTTTTCTTGCATAACTTCTCAAGCATTTCAACATTATTAACATGTAGTGGACTTCCTGCCATCTAGGGGAGGGGAGGGGACTGGGGGTAAAATTTGCAATGGAAAGCTTTGTAAAGATCAATGTTGGGGAACTAGCCATACATATGTTATACAAATAAAAAGCTTTAATAAAAAAAAGAGACCTTTATTTAAAACACTGGGTGTAAAAAAAAAAAAAATTCCCCACCTTTCTGCTTCCCTTCTAATCTTGGCTGCATTGGTTTTATTTATGTATAAACCTTTTAATTTTTTAATTAATTTTATGTAATCAAAATTAACCATTTTGCATTTTATAATGTTCATCATTTCTTTGGCCTCCCATTTTCATAGGTCTGACAGGTTCACTATCCATTGTTCTGATTTGCTTATAGTATCATCCTTTATATCTAAAGCATGAAACAATTTTGACCTTATTTTGGTATAGGTTGTGAGATGTTGCTCTATGGCTAGTTTTTACCATACTAATTTTCTATCAATTTTTATTTCTTAAATTGTTGTTCTTTTCCCTTTTTTGCTGTATTCGTTGTATATATTGTTTTTCTGGGTCTTATTTCACTTTAAATCAATTTCTTCAAGCCTTCCCATGTTACTCTGTATTCATATTCATTGGTTTTGGTTTTGGTTTTTACCGCAAAATAATAGTCCATTACATTACATCAATTGGTTTGTTGTTTTTGAGTTATTTCAATTGTCTAATTCTTTGTAACTCCTTTTGGGGTTTTCTTGGCAAAGATACTAGAGGTTTTTGCCATTTCCTTTTCCAACTCATTTTATAGATGTAGAAACTGAAGCAGATGTAACAGCTAGTAATTGTCTTAGGCCAAAGCTAGTCTTCCTGACTTTAGGCCTCACTCTATTTACTTGGCTTTATATTTGCCCAGCAAAACTGTTTTAGTTATTTATTAAGTATTTGGTATCTACTTTGTTTCCAGTTCTGTCCAACTGCTGAAAATGCTGCTATAAAGATTTGGACCTGTTGTAGGACTTTTTCTTTTCATCATTGACCACCATGGTGTATGTTCCTAGGTAAAATTTTTGGGTGAGAGGATATAAACATTTTAGTCATTAACACAAAGAAAGCTTAAAAGGTAGAGAGAGCTACCAACTAAGAACAGGGAAGGCCCCATTTAGAGGTGTTCTTTACCTTGCTGTCTGTGTTGGTGAACAAATCATTTCTTCTCTGTGTTTGTTTCTTCCTCTGTCAAATGAGGGAGCTGAATGAGATGACCTCTGAGTTGTCTCTCACTTCTAAATCAAAGATTCTATGACCCTTGGAACTAGAGCTAAGTGCTATCAGATTTCTGCTGCTAGCAGGCTTCCTTTCACATGTGGGCTGTAATTAACATATAGATGTAATATTACAATTCAGTGAGATAGAAGGGAAAATGTGCTTTGTGATATAATGATGCATAAAGTATAATTCCTTGGATTTGACCAATACACAAGGAAATGAAAGATACGGTTATCTTCTTTGTTGTAAATGTTCAGATAAATTGGCTTATTTTAAATTATGAAACAGCTGTTCTTTCATACAGACCTTTTTATGCAGACTTCTGACAGCTGTAAATTTTTTTTAAAGTACTTAAATTATGATTTCATGGTTCCCCATCAGGAAAAAGTGTTACATGTTTTGTTTATTTATGGCTTGAATCTGTTTTGTGAGAGCATGATCTGTGGAACTGCATATTAAAAAGGGAAATTGGATTCTGAGCTACTTAAGAAACACAAGCAATTTGCCTTTCAACTAGACATTTAAAAGAGAATAGACAAGAGTAAAAGTGATGTAATGCATGCATTTGTTAACATAGAAATTTGATGCCAGAGTAATAAGCCCCAGTCTTTGCTACATAATAATTGAAGAGCCAAATACTTAAGAACAGATGTTCCATAATCTGTATTACCTGTTTCATTGAATTTCAAATTTGCAAGGCTTTTTGAGTCTATATCCCTGGGCAGCTTCACCTTTCATTGTCTTGCTCTACTTGTGTTTGAATTTGCCAGGAATACATGTAGGGGGAAAACATGACTAAATGGAAATAGAAGCAGCACTTCTCCTTTTGTAAGAACTGTCTTGTAGACTTGTCCATCTATGTTGGCAATACCATGCACTGAAATCCAGAATCATGTCTGTTCTCTTAACAACAATGAACCTGAATGCAATGTCACGTATCAAAATGGTCTTGTTGGGTTTTAGTATGGCATTCCTTTTATATATCTCTCTGTCTATGTATTTGTTTTTATGGCATATATCCTTTGGGACTAAATGGGCTTCACAGAAGAATTAAATCAGAACTTATTAAACTTTTTCCACTTATGCCTTTTTGCTTGAGATTTTTTTACCTGAGCCTGGGTATATAGCTAATATAGTGTGTTTATAAAAGAAATATAGTATATGCATGTGTGTGTGTATATACCTATATATATATATATATACACACACACACACACACACACATATATATATATAAAGAGGTATACAAATCAAGCATTTTATTGAGAATAAATCACAGTTTTCTGACTTCCACTTTGTTTTCCAATCATATAGGTTTGCAACTTGGAGTTTAAGATGCTTTGAATTTAATGAGCAAGTTAATGCTGAAAGCCATTAGCTTGTTTAAAGTAAAGCCTGAAGGGAAAGGTTTATGGCTTAACAGGAGATATTCAACAGAACAGGAAGCAAGAACAGTAAGTAAAGAAGCCTAGGGCATTCCAAAGGCCTTCTACTTGGGGTAAAACTTGGGAAGGAATAGAGATAGGGTGTCTTCACAGAGCCTTGGGCACAATATTCTTCATTCCACAGCAGGAAAAGGGGAGTCAGTATGGTTAGGGACTCCTGTGACCATGCTATAGGGAAGCCTGATCATCTGAGATAGTGACGGCTTTAGAATAAGAGTAGATATAATGACTTCTATGAAATGAACAGATGCCTGTTACAGGGAGCTGGTTTGTATTTCCACTGAAGTCGCAGGGGAACTAAAGTTTCTAGCCCAAAATAGAAGATATCATAAACAGGGTATTCTAGAAAAGAAGCGCTAGGACAAAAAGGAGAAATAAAGTGAATAATAGATGCAGGAAAAGGACACAGGAGAAAATAGCCTTGTGAATTGAGAGAGAACAGGCATGGAAAACCAAAAGCTTTTCCACTCTGGCTCTCTCTCTCTCTCTCTTTTTTAAATCTATGCTGGAAATGCAGAGGCCCCTCACAAACTTGATGCTACTCTAGATTGCCATTCCAGGTTTAAATAGTTTTTTTTTTTTCCATCTGAGCTGGTTAACCCAGCCCTCCTTCCTTCCTTCCCTTTCTCTCTCCCTCCCCATTTCGGGGACCCATATTAATGTCTAACTTAACTGTGGACTCTAGTTAGACTTAACTCACTGCATCTCAGAACTTCATCAAAATTATTTCATTGATTAGTCCTTTGTGATATGCTAGATTTCCTTCTTACTTTTTCCTTCGTTATTTTCTCCTTAGATGTTTGATCCAGTTTTTTTCAGGTGATTTTTCTTACTCATTTGTCAAGTTTTATAAAATAAATGTGTATACTTTGGTATGGTACTAAATATGTGAATAAATGTAGGTGCATTGTCATTTTTCTTATATGGCCTCACCATGAAGAAATAGTATCACTTTAGTTATTTCAGTCTTTCTGTAATGAGTGTTTTATGCTCATATTCATATACTTTTTGTATGAGTCTTGGTAAGTAGCTTCTCAGAATTCTGTTATTTTGAATGAAAGTTATTTTTCGCTTCTGCTGGGGATTATTGGTGATATATTACACAGAAAGACTAATATTTTTTGTGGGCTTCTTTTGTACTTTGCTTCTTTATTGAAGTTATTTCACTTTGTTTTAGTTGAACCTATAGGCTTCTCTAAATATTATGTGATTTGTAAAAACTGATACTTAAATCTCCTTTGCTTTTGCTTATTCCCTCAATTTTCTTTTGTAGTGTTACTGTCTTCACAGTTTTTCTAAAAGTAAATCAAACAATACTGGTGACAATGGACAGACATCGTCGCTTTACCACTGAGCTTATTGGGAAGGTCTCTAACATATCTCCATTATAGATAATTCTATCTTTTGCTTTTCAGGAAAGACCTGACTTGGATCAGTTCCCTAATAGTTTAAGTTCAATATTGTAACAATATAAGATAATCCATCTTTTGTTGTTATTCTGTTGCATCCAACTTGTTGTGTCCCCATGAATGACTGACTGCACGCCAGGCCCTTCTATCCTCTGTTTTCTCTAGAAGTCTGTTCAAGCTCCTGTTCGTTGTTTCCATGAATTTATCTGTGTATTTTATCCTCTGCCATCCCCTTCTCCTTTTGCCTTCAATCTTTCCCAATATTAGGGAGTTTCCAGTGAGTCCTGTCTTCTCATGTGGCCAAAGTATTTGAATGTCAGCCTTGGTATCTAACCTTCCTTGAACAAATTAAATTAATTTCTTTTAAGTATTGATTGATTTTGATCTCTTTGCTGTCTAAAGGACTTACAAAAGTTTTCTCTAGCCCCAAAATTCGAAAGCATTGATTCCGTGGTGCTCAGCTTTCTTTATAGTCCATCTTTCACAACTATACATTACTAATAGCAAAACCATAGATTTGACTATTTTGACCTTTGTCAGCAAAGGTGATGTCTCTGCTTTTTAGTATACTGTCCAGATTTACCATAGCTTACTTTACAAGAAGGAAGCTTCTTTTATTTTCATGGCCACAGTCATTTTCTGCAGTGGTATTTGAGCCTGAGAATATAAAACCTGGCACTGTTTCCATTTTTCTTCTCCCTCTGTTTGCCAAGAAGGTATGGGATCAGTTGATAAGATCTTAGTTTTTTTTTGATGTTAAGTTTCCTTAGTTTTTAAACTTTCTTCTTCTCACACTCACCAAGAGATTTCTTAATTCTTTTTTACTTTCTGCTATCAGAGAGATATCATCTGCATATCTGAAATTGTTGATATTTTCTCTCAACAACCCTTATTCCAGCTTTATATTCATCCAGTTTGGCCATATACCAGTTAATAAAAGGAGGTTTACTTAGCTATGGAAGAGGAAGGATATACAACCAGGATATTTAATGAAGTTATCAAGTTGATTGCCCTTTCATGTTCCTGATGTTGGTCATCCTTTGCCTTTTGTCCTTGGGTAACAAGGATGCTGTTTCATCAACCTATGCTTTAATCCCTGGAGCCACTTCAATTCCTGGGACACTTTCAATATGTTGTAATGAAAAATCTAAGCTAAAGTGCATGGGGTGAGTGCTTAGGTTTTTGCTTCTACCATGTCCCATCCTTTTCTGGTAAGGTTCTAAAAGTCTATCAGATAGTGATATGGCCCTTAAATAAATGGCCTGAGGGCCATTACTGGACACCTCTGACCTTGAAGATGCATTCAACTTAACATAGGTAGTTCTGCAGAAAGGAAAAAAAAAACTGAAATAGATAGCAAAACAAAATGTAAAAATTTCATAAACCCTTGAAGGGGAATGATCAAATATACAGGGACAAAAGCAAAAAATATGCTCCCCCCCTTTTGAAAAGAGCATAAGTTTAGGGGAGAGGCAATCATTGCAGGCTAAACCTGGTTCATTGACTAGTTATCAGATCTTTTCAGTCTTAATTATGCCATAAATTAGAGCCAGATTGTACCACAGAACAGCCAGGGCAAATATAATGTTTTATTTTAAGCAACAATGTTAAGGTATTTCTAAAATAAAATGGCAAAGTACTAAATACCAGCGGCTGAATCCCAAAGCACCTACGGACTATGTAAGCTCTGTGAAAAGAACTTCAGGATACATGCTATGTTTGCTAGTTCTTCTCTTCTCTAGTGGTATCTGGGAATAAGAGAGAGAATGGGGATAATAATGGTGACCTAAAAATTATTTGAATAATGAATTTCCTTTGTTTTCTCTGTCATCTTTTCCTTCTAGGTTATTAGGATACCATGTTAAAGCCAGTCTGCTTCTCTTGCCAGCTGATGAAAAATGCTTTATCTTGACTAAAGTGGGAAAATCAATAGGACTTACTTGATTTATGGACCATGATATTGAGCACTGTCTCCCTACCTGCTACAGTGTAGTAGTCTACAGATCACAGAAGGATAAATTGGTGAGGAAAATACAAATAAAAATCGTCTATTTTCTGTTCAATTGACTTGTTCATGAAGAAACATCTTCAAGAACACATTTTCTAGATAAATAACTATTGTTAAGAATATGATATACAGTTGGATGAATAAGCTATAGAGCTATCCATTTTGTGTTTGTGTGTTTAAAGATCTTGAACATGTGCAAAAGGACAGTGAGATTAGACCAAAATTTAACAAGAGGAGGAGAGTGGCCTAAATTGGTTTGGGAAATTGCTTAGTTGCTTTTAATGACATTAAGATTAAACATTAAACTGAGGTCCAGTTTTTTTTTTTTACTTTTATTCAAATATCTTCCTGTCTCTTCCAGCAGATTATTCCTCTGTCATTTCTACTCTGTCACAAATATTCAGTCTCTCTGTCTGCTATATGACTGCTTCCTTGCTACCTACAGATATTTCCAAGGCTCCCCTGACCTAAAGAAAAAACAAACCATTACTTGATCATTCCATCTCCAATAGTAGTCACCCTGCCATCTCTATTCTTTCATAGATAAATTCCCTTAAAGTTATGTACAGTTGGTTCCTCCACTTCTTTTCATCTCATTCATTCATTCTCTGCAGGGTGGTTTTAGACTTGTCACTGAACTGAAACTGCCCTTTCCCAAGTTACTAGTGATCTCATAACTGTCAAGAATCTCATTATTGTTGTCCTCTCTCCACCCTGTCACATTGTTTTATCACCTTTCTTCCTGATATTCTCTCTTCTCTAGGTTTTCACAGTGCTACTTTTTTGCTGGTTCCCCTCCTACCTGTCTGAGTACTTCTACTCAGTTTCTTTTGCTAGATCTTTTTTTTGTTTACTTTTTAAAGTATTTTTTTAATTAGCAGAATTCTGCCCTCTCTTTTAATTTACTCTTGGAAAGAAAGCACCGTTTTATGTAACACCTAATGCAATGTAATACCAAATCCTGAATGGCATAATCAATTTCTAATAATATGGGATAATTTTATATTTTTTCTACCTTTTGTCCTTCATTTTTATCATGATTAGACTATTTTCTTTTGCTCTTGTCAATAAGGTAAGGTTATTTGGAGGAGGGGGCAATTCCTTTATCTTTGGGAGTAAAATAGAGGTTGCTTTTTTCTTCATAGTTGTTTTTTAAGTTTTCACTGTTTTCATCGAATTTAAGAGCAAATCGTTTTCCCTCTATTAAACAAAAGCCAGATACTATCCCTTAAATAGGAACAAATTATCTCCAACTGAGAAATACAATAAAAGAAAAAGGAAAAAACTCTGTTCTAAACAAGTATATTCAGAGAAAATTAATTTCCTTCTTGGCCATATCCAAAAAAAGTCTGACTTTTCCCTAAGCATCTTAAACTCACCATATCAAAAACTGAACTAATATGTTTCCTTCTACAGCTTCCCATCTTCCTAACCCTTTCTGTGACCAACTTCTAAGCCACCCGGGCTGACATGCTAGATGAGATCCTTTACACTTCCCTCTCTCACCTTTCTCTAGTCTGTTGCCAAGTTCTTTGATTCGGCATTCACAAGATCTCTTGTGTGTCCACCACTTATCTTACCAGATACCGCCTCTACCATTAGCACTTCCCTGGAATATTGCATCAGCCTGCCACTTGATTTTCCTCCCTCAAGTGTTTTCCTATATGAGTCCATGCTGCTCTCAGCTGCCAAAGTGATCTTCCTAAAGCATAAATTTGATCATTTCACTTCCCTTTTTGATCAATTCCAGTGGCTCCTCCTTACTTGCAGGATCAAATATAAAATATTCTATTTGCATTTCCAAGTCCTCCTTAATAAGGCCCCTTCTGACCTTTAGAATTTCTTTCTTCCTTATTTTACAGTCCAGTGACTTCCTATCACAGTCTTTTTCATTTCCCCTCTCTGTGCGTTTTCATCGACTGTTTCTCTTCTTTCCTCCTCTTCTCCACCCCTTGTCTTCCTACAAGTCTCAGCTAAAATTCCACCTTCTGAAAGAAGTTTTTCCTGGGCCTGCCTTCTGAGACATTCTCTGTTTTTTCCTTGTACATACCTTGTTTGTATGTAATACTTGGCTTGCTATCACTTAATTATAATTCTTTATCTCCCCTTTCTAAATTGCCCTTCTTTGTATCCTTGCATGTCTTTTTATCTTGGATCTCTATAACATATTTCCTGGCATACAGTAAGTGGCTAACAAGTGGTTAGCAATTTGATTTAATATTCTTGATATGAATTGGTGGGCCATGAGTTATGGACCTGTACTCATGCTTGTAAATTAAAGTAGTGAATCACCAAAAAAGCAGTTGAGAGCAATGTATACCAAACATAGACTTGTATAGGATGTGCAATTTTTAAGGGTTATCATCAAATAATGTATGATTGGAAAAGGGGAGGAGAGGAGCCTGATTTGGTGGGATTAAAAGGAGCTTTAGGAAGGATTAGCTTTTGCTCCATCAGCATACAAATCCCAGTTACATTTGAAATGTCAAGAGAACTCAAAAAGATGGCTCCCAGTATGATGAGAACCCCTTGAGGTTAATGTATCATTGGGTACAGGCAAGGGCAGGCATGGATCAGATGTGATGGGAATCATTGGAGGCATTAAGTTCTCTTGGATCCATAGGCATTTGGGAATACGGTTTTTCTTCTCTCATAGCTAATTCATGTACAGCTTTTTTAAACCCTTGATTTTTCATTGCCACAGAGAGGTGATTGGAGACAATCCTCCCAAAGAAAAATATGGGAGACTCTAGGTTGTAGCTTTATAATCATGGGAGGAATAAGAGAAGGAAGGAAGAAGAGAAAAAGAATAGGAAAATAAAAAGGAAATATTTTCCTCTCTTAATAATAGAGAAGAAGAGGGATAAAGAGAGATGCTAAGAGGGAGGAAGAAAGGGTGACATAGGGAGAGAATGTATATCCTTGTTAATCCCACACTTGGGTCATGCAATGACTTTACCCATTTTCCAGTGACTCCTTTCTCATCTCCAGTCCCAGTGCCCTAAGTGGACTTAATAGAAGGAAAGAAGTATACTAAGTTTCTGTGATACATGAATGTGGATTTCTGCTTAAGTGTAATAGGAGGAACTCAGTAAAGACTTGCTGAATCCAGTTGATCATATTGGATAATAATAGAATAGACCTCTGAAGAAATAAGACATAAAACATGCGTGTTTTTGTGTTGTGGGAGAGGTGAGAAAAGTGGTCGGTCTGGGGCAGCCCAGAGAGTGGATGGGAACAGGGGTAGCAAAAGAGGACCTTGTTCCTAAGAAAGGAGAGGAAGATGGGAAAGAAAGGCAGAAGGGTGCTCCAAGGCAGTTTTGTGTACTTCACAGTTTTGCCAGGGATCTGCTGCATGGAGGCCTATAAAAATATGCATGTGTTCATTTGTTATATTGCAATCTAGGCTTATTTTTCTCAAATGCACATATCCTGGGGGTTAATCATTGATTTTTTTGGAATTTATTATGTTTCACAATGGTCTTAACCCTTATTCATTCTCTTAATATCAGATAAACAGTATTCCAGTGCCTCTCTTTTCTTTTCTTAGTATTTTTGGTGCCTTATCTGCTGCAACCAGAATTTTCTTTGAGCCTGATTACTGGAACCACAGATAAAATCCTAGATGGGGCTATGAAATGTATATGAGTGAATTGGGCAATGAATTGTTCATATTAATAAGAGTATTATGAGGATGAATATTACTATCTTTACTTCCATATGCTTAAATTCCATGTATAACATCAAACTTGTGTAGAAAATATTGCTTTAATTTAAATAAGAAATGTTATAACCCGTAATACCACATCCTGAATGGCATAATCAAAACTTAATAATATGGAATGATTTATATTTTTTCTATCTTCTATACCTTTTCTATCTTCTATACCTTTATCACAATTAACTTTTTTTTTTTGCTCTTGTCAACAAGGTAAGATTTGTGGAGTTTTCAATGTATCTTTAGGGGATGAAATAGTTTGCTTTTTCTTTGTAGTTTTGTGGTGGGGGAGTGTGTGTGTGTGTGTGTGTGTGTGTGAGACAGAGAGAGAGAGAGAGAGAGGGAGGGAGAGAGAAAGAGAGAAAGTCTTCATTTATTTTAAGAGCAAACCATTTCCTCCCTGCAAAACATGAGTCCAATACTGCCCCTTAGGAAGTAGGAACATTTAACAATAGGTGATTAGCTTGTTAAAATTTAGGAGATAATTTTGTTTACCCCACGATTACCATTAAGAAGTCCTATGAACATACAATGAACCAATCTTCCAAGAAACAAAATTTATATTTGAAACAGTAATGGCTTGATCCTTAAATCTGTTCAGTGGAAATGCAGAAAGACTTCCTTTCTCAATTCTTGTGACTAATAACCCCCTTTATATATACGGAGTAAAATATGTCAGTATCCTCTCTGTGAAAGTAAAAAATGACATTGGTGCCAAGTGCTGGATAAAGACATGTATTTACTTAAGAATGTAAAGAAAATTGTTCCCTATTTGATTCAGACTGCAATTCAAGGTAATGAATGTAATCTTTAAAGCCCTGGAGGATTGAGGTCAGGATGGCCTTATTATTTCTCCCAAAAGGCACTTCACTACAGGAAACGTGTGGCAAATACTTTTGAATAATGATTCCCAAAGTAGAAATGCAATGGGCAGAAAGGTAGGCCATTCACATTTTTCTTCATGAGGTGTTTTCTGTTGGAGAGCCCTTGTCTTTGCTACCTCCTTGTCTTCATTGTCTGTCTAGCTTGTATGACCTTGAGAGAATAAAACTAAAGGGACTACCCTGGCTATATTCCAATTTGGGTCACTTTTAAAAATCAAATAACTTCAAATTTAACTAACATGACAAAGAAGTTTACTCACAAGATTTATCATTAATTTAATTTCTTTTAGAACAAATTGAATAACATTATATTTTAAATTTCTCTATTGAATCCATTAATTCTCCAAATAATATCAACCATGTATTATGTGTGTGTGTAAAATATTATATATGGATAGGTTAATATAATTTGAAAAACACTTTCTTTACATTATCATATTTGGTCCCAACAATAATGCTGTGAATGAAGTGCTCTTATCCTCATTCTATAAGTGAGGAAATTGGGACTTGGAGTGGTTTTCAGTGTCAAAGCTAATATGTTTTTGAAGTGGGATTTGAATCCAGGTCTTTTTCATTACAAGTTTGGGGCTCTATCTGCTATGATACTATATCTATACATTTAAGAAATAATCCTGATCCTCGAGGAACTTGGAGTAAAGGTAGGGAAGGTGATGCCACCTTGTAAGGCAATATGTGATAAGCGTATATCACTGTGATATCCACAGCTGAGCTTTATGGGAAGTAGCTTTATCTAGATGCCATATTGTAGATGCAGCTTTTCTCTGTTAGCTCAGATCATTATCTATAATCATAGGATCATAAATTTAGGGATCGATGGGGAGTAAAGATCATTTTAGAGATAAGGAGATTGAGGTCCATGGAAGGTAAATGACATGTCCAAGTTCACACAGAAAATGTATAGAAGAGTCAAGAAATAGAGTATATGTCTTGTGATTTCAGATCCAGGGCTTTTTCATGACAAAAGACTGCTTCTGAGTCCAGTACTAGAAACCAGTGGGCAACTACTAAGAGAAGTTTCAATACTTCTAACTGCAAATAGACAAAATATTTTTTTTTGCCCACTTGGCCAGGGTCCAGTATGCTAGTGAAAGCATGTAATAATGAACCTATATGACAGAAGTCAGCGTGGCTTTTTGACAAATGCACCTATGCCCTTTCTTACTATCAAAAGGTTACTGCATTATGAGTCAGCTTCTGAAACCAATCAAAACTGCTATAAAGCTCCATAATAGCTAGCTTAACTACTGGCAATCTAAACTTCTCTTTTTCTTCCTTAAATCTCCCACTGTATGTGGCTAGTCACATTCCCATAATGCTTCACACAATATAGTACAGGTCAGCACAACACAGGCTTGAGACTTGGCTCTGTCCTTGGCCAAGTGCTGATTTGAGTCAGATCTTGGCCTCACTCAGCCACAACTGACTTCAGTGAAGGCAGTAGTAGTGCCTCCTACAAACCCCATTCTATGTTACTGACAAAGCTCCTCAATTAGGAAAAGTAAATGAATGTCATCTGTCAAGTCCCATGCATAGTCTACCATGTTGTGTATCCTTTCCTAGATAATCAGACACTATTGGCCTCCAGGGTCATGGACAACCTTATACTTGACTTTTGAACCTACTTACAAATAAACATTTCTGAGGTCTTTGAGGTACCATGGGAGTCAGGGGAAGTCACAGGTGACATACGACATATGATGGAGGAGTTGAATTTTCCAGATTGTGGTAATCTTAAATCACACTTTAATAGGTTTATTCATGGAGTAATGCTGGAGATACTTGGATATCTGTTATCTGAATTTTACTCAAGTATGTGTGTTTTCAAGCTGGACTTTTTCTATATTGTAGAAATGGGACACTTGATCTCTCTTGGCCTCCCAACTGACTTTCTTACTCTCTGCCTACCCTTAAAACCTTCTTGTATATCTCAAATCAACAAGCTCTTAGTAGTCAGTAAACACTCATTAAACACCAACTCTGTCAATTACTGTGCTAAATATTGTGCATATAAATAAGAAAAAAGAAAGATACTATTTCAAAGAGCTTATAACTGAATTAGAGAAAGATAAAAGGTGAAAAGAAAAGAGTAGGAATAGGTAAAAACTATTAGAGGAAATTGCTTATCCATATATAATTAATTGACAAAAGAATACATGGTACAGGGAAGAGGATGGTCATTCAATGATGTGGGAGAATTTCACCTATTTCTACTGAAAAGACCAGAACTGAACAAAAAATTTGATCTACAAACACAGAACACAAGAGAAACATAAACAGGTAACAAGAAAAAAAAACTCTTGAGAACTATATTTATGTTATAGATACTTATAGAATAAGGGTTGATTTTATGAATCTATTATTACATTATGATTATGATATGATTACTGTGATTTTATGATTATTATGATATGATTACTGTAATTTTATGATTATTATGATATGTTTATTGTGATTTTATGATTATTATGATATGATAAAGTGAAAAAGAAATTAGAGGTAGAAAAGGGATAACGCTGGAAGAAGAGGAAAAGGAGGTAAAATAAGGGAAATTATATCACATGTAGAGGCAAAGAAAACCTATAATGATTGAGGGGAGAAAAGGGAGGGGAATAAGAATTGGGTTAATCTCCATCTCATCAGATTTGGCTTAGAGGGAATAATAGATGTACTTAAAAGGAAACAGGAGGGAAAGGGGGGGAAAAGGGGTGGGTGGGGCTCTAAAGGGGAAGGATTGTTTGAGGGAAGTGGTTTTCAAAAACAAAATAGTAGGGAGGAGGGAAAGGGGATAAGAAAGAGAAAAGCATAAGCTAGGGTAAATAAGATGGCAGGAAATACAGAATTAGTTATTTTAACTGTGAATGTGAATGGAATGAACTCTCCCTTAAAGCAGAAGCAGATAGCAGATTGGATTAAAAACCAGAATCCAACAATATGTTGCATACAAGAAACACATCTAAAACATAGAGATACATACAGGGTGAAGGTAAAAGGCTGGAGCAGAATCTATTATGCTTCAGGTGAACAAAAAAAAGCAGGGGTAGCAATCCTGATCTCGGACCAAGTAAAAGCAAAGATAGACTTCATTAAAAGAGACAAAGAAGGAAATTATATCTTCCTAAAGGGTACCATAGATGATGAAGCAATATCAATACTAAACATATATGCACCAAGTGGTATAGCATGGAAATTCCTAGAGGAAAGGTTCAGAGAGATGCAAGAAGAAATAGACAGCAAAACTATAATAGTGGGGGATCTCAACCTCCCTCTCTCAGAACTTGATAAATCAAACCACAAAATAAATAAGAAAGAAGTTAAGGAGGTAAACAAAATGTTAGAAAAGTTAGGTATGATAGATCTTTGGAGGAAATTAAATGGAAACAGAAAGGAGTTTACTTTTTTCTCAGCAGTCCATGGAACTTATACAAAAATTGACCATGTGTTAGGATACAAAAACCACAAAATCAAATGCAGGAAGGCAGAAATAATAAATGCATTTTTTTCAGATCATGACGGAATAAAAATCACATGCAATATAAGGCCAGGAGAAAATAGACCAAAAAGCAATTGGAAACTAAATAATTTTATCCTAAAGAATGAATGGGTGAAACAGCAAATTACAGACACAATTACTAATTTCATTCAAGAGAATGACAATAATGAGACCACATACCAAAATTTGTGGGATACAGCCAAAGCGGTAATAAGGGGAAATTTTATATCTCTAGATGCTTATTTGCATAAAATAGAAAAAGAGAAAATCAATGAATTGGGCTTGCAACTAAAAAAGCTAGAGAAAGAACAAATTAAAAACCCCCAAATACCAAACTTGAAATCCTAAAAATAAAAGGAGAGATTAGTAAAATTGAAAGTAAAAAAACTATTGAATTAATAAATAAAACTAAAAGTTGGTTTTATGAAAAAACCAACAAAATAGATAAACCTCTAGTTAATTTAATTAGAAAAAGGAAAGAGGAAAATCAAATTGTTAGTCTGAAAAATGAAAAGGGAGAACTTTCCACCAATGAAGAGGAAATTAGAGCAAGAATCAGGAGTTACTTTGCCCAACTGTATGCCAATAAATTTGATAACCTAAGTGAAATGGAGGAATATCTACAAAAATATAGAATGCCCAGATTAACAGAAGAGGAAATAAATTACTTAAATATTCCCATTTCAGAAAAAGAAATAGAACAAGTCATGAATCAACTCCCTAAGAAAAAATCCCCAGGACCAGATGGATTTACATGTGAATTCTACCAAACGTTTAAAGAACAGTTAACTCCAATATTATGTAAACTATTCAAAAAAATAGGAAATGAAGGACTCCTACCAAACTCCTTTTATGATACAGATATTTTACTGATACCTAAACCAGGTAAAACAAAAACAGAGAAAGAAAATTATAGACCAATCTCCTTAATGAATATTGATGCAAAAATCTTAAATAAAATATTAGCAAAGAGATTACAAAAAATCATTCCCAGAATAATACACCATGACCAAGTAGGATTTGTACCAGGATTGCAGGGATGGTTTAATATTAGGAAAACTATTAACATAATTGACTATATTAATAACCAAATTAACAAAAAACATATGATAATCTCAATAGATGCAGAAAAAGCATTTG
The DNA here is from genome assembly GCA_023553655.1 of Myrmecobius fasciatus. NCBI lineage: Eukaryota > Metazoa > Chordata > Mammalia > Dasyuromorphia > Myrmecobiidae > Myrmecobius > Myrmecobius fasciatus. The sequence goes on from JAJPUD010006371.1 coordinate 130,782, forward strand.
ATAAAATCCAACATCCGTTCCTATTAAAAACATTAGAGAGTATAGGAATTAATGGACTTTTCCTTAAAATATTCGGTAGCATCTATTTAAAACTATCAGCTAGCATCATATGTAATGGTGATAAACTGGAACCATTCCCAATAAGATCAGGGGTGAAACAAGGTTGCCCACTATCACCATTACTGTTCAATATTGTATTAGAAAGACTAGCCTTGGCAATAAGACAAGAAAAAGAGATTAAAGGAATTAGAGTAGGTCATGAGGAAACCAAATTATCACTCTTTGCAGATGATATGATGGTCTACTTAGAGAACCCTAGAGAATCAACTAAAAAACTATTAGAATTAATCCACAACTTTAGCAAAGTTGGAGGATACAAAAATGCACATAAATCATCAGCATTTTTATACATCACCAACAAAATGCAACAGCAAGAGATACAAAGAGAAATTCCATTCAAAATAACTATCGATAGTATAAAATATTTGGGAATATATCTGCCAAGGGAAAGTCAGGATCTATATGAGCAAAACTACAAAACACTCTCCACACAAATAAAGTCAGATCTAAACAATTGGAAAAACATCAAGTGCTCTTGGATAGGTCGAGTGAATATCATAAAGATGGAATACTACCAAAACTAATCTATCTATTTAGTGCTATACCAATCAAACTCCCAAGAGATTATTTAACTGAACTAGAAAAAATAACAACAAAATTCATCTGGAAAAACAAAAGGTCAAGAATTTCAAGGGAATTAATGAAAAAAAATGTAAATGAGGGTGGCCTAGCTGCACCAGATCTAAAACTATATTATAAAGCAGTGGTCACCAAAATCATTTGGTACTGGATAAGAAATAGAGTAGTGGATCAGTGGAATAGGTTAGGTTCACAGGACAAAATACTCAA
>JAJPUD010006372.1:0-27955 GCA_023553655.1 Myrmecobius fasciatus
GCATCATATCCTTCTTGCAAGATACTGTATCCTTCTTGCACTGATTTCAGTTTATTTTCCCATTTATCCTCCAGCTCTCTTTTGAGGTTCTTTATGCAGTCTTCCAGAAAGGCCTTTTGAAACGGGGACCAGTGATGGTCCTTGCTGTTTTTTTCTGGATTTTTGTCTAAAGAAACCTCTGTATCTGAGGTCGTTTCTTTGCCTTGATAAAAGCTGTCTATGGTGAGAGCTCTCTTTTGCTTCTTCATCTTTTTTTTTTTTTAGACAGAGTGGATATCTCTTTAAGGTAGGGGAAAAAAAAACCTCGGCTGAAGACGCTTTGCCCTGGGACACTTCGGCGAGTTGACTTAAGGTGCTGGGCCGGTGGGGGCTAGGACTAAGTCCCAATCACTCCTTAAACAAGGCAAGTCTGCCAGAACACCTGCCCCCAATCAGGGCAGAGTGTCCCGAATGCCTCAGATAAACTCCAGGTGTTTGGAATTTGGAGTTTGGAGTTTGGAATTTCTTCCAGGATGAGCTGAGCTGAGTCCCACCCTCACTTCCGGCCTGCACAGGGGTCGTCTATTTATCTCTCTGTCCGAGTCCTACTAACCTGATATGAAGTTCTCCAGAGAGCCGTGCCCAAATATTTCTGAGTTCGTTGACTTGAAGATCAGTTCAGAGGCTTATTTTATTGTTGATTTGAGAGAAGATCGGAGGAGAGGCAGAAAGTCACCTTTTCACTCCGCCATCTTGGCTCCGCCCCGGGTCAATTCTTTATATATTTAGAATGAGGTGAAAGTCAGAACTTTCTACAAACTACAAAACACTTTCCACAAAAATAAAATCAGAACTAATAAGTTGGAAAAATATAAAGTGCTCATGGGTAGGCTGAGTGAATATAATAAAAATGATAATAGTACCTAAATTAATCTACTTATTTAGTGACATACCAATCCAATTCCCAAGAAAGTATTTTACAGATCTAGAAAAAATAATAACAAAGTTCATCTGGAAGAACAAAATTTCCTGAATTTCAAGGAAATTAGTAAAAAAAAATGCTAAAGAAGGTGGCCTAGCTTCAAAGTTTCAAAAGCATATGTATGGACAATTCCTCAACAATGACCCCTGCATAGCCCTGCATTCCAAATCCTCCCCTCCTTCCCCCAATTCTCTCCCCCAGATGGCAAGCAATCCAATACATGTTATACATGTCAAAATACATGTCAAATACAACACATAAACACATCCACACAATTATCCTGCTGCACAACAAAAATCAGATCAAAAAGGAAAGAAAATGAGCAAGAAAACAAAATGCAAATGAACAATAAGAGCAAGAAAGCTGTAACATTCACAGCATACTGTGATCCACACCCAGGTCCAACAATCTATGTTATAAAGGTATATTTTAACTATATTATAAAGCAGCAGTCATCAAAACCATTTGGTACTGGCTAAGAAATAGAGTAGTTGACAAACAATGAAATTAAAAGGAAATTAGAACATAGGGTAATTTACCTCTCAGATCTGTGGAGAAGGAAGGAATTTGTGACCCAAGAAGAACTAGAACTCATTATTTGAACACCAAAATAGATAATTTTGATTATATTAAGTTAACAAGTTTTTGTACAAACAAAACTAATACAGACAAGATCAGAAGGGAAGCAATAAATTGGGAAAACATTTTTATATTTAAATGTTCTGATAAAGTCCTCATTTCTAAAATATATAGAGAATTGACTCAAATTTATAAGAATTCAAGCCTTACTCCAATTGATAAATGGTTAAAAAATATGAACAATTTCTAGTTAAATGAAAAAATGCTCTACATCATATTGATCAGATAAATGCAAATTAAGACAACTCTGAGATACCACTACACACCTTTCAGATTAGCTAAGGTGATAGGAAAAGATAGTGATGAATGTTGGAGGGGATGTGAGAAAATTGAGACACATATATTGTTGGTGGAATTGTGAATGGATTCAGCCATTTTAGAGAGCAATTTGGAACTGTACTCAAAAAGTTATCAAACTGTGCGTACTCTTTGATCAAGCAATGTTTCTACTGGGCCTATTTCCCAAAGAGATCATAAAGGAAGGAAAGGGACCCACATGTGCAAAAATATTGGTGATAACCCTTTTGGTATAGGCAAGAAACTGGGAAGTGAGTGGATGTTCATCAGTTGGAGAATGGCTGAATAAGTTATGGTATATGAATGTTATAGAATATATTGTTCTGTAAGAAACAATCAGCAGGATGATTTTAGAGAGGCCTAGAGAGACTTACATGAACTGATGCTAAGTGAAATGAGAAGAACCAGGAGATAATTGTATACAAAAGCAATATTATATGTTGATCAGTTCTGATGGATGTGACTCTTCCCAACAATGAGATGATTGAGGCCAGTTCCAATGATTTGTGATGAGCAGAGCCATCTACACTCAGAAAGAGGATTGTTGGAACTGGGTGTAGATCACAGTATGCTGTCAATGCTATGGCTTTCTTCCTCTTTTGGTTATTGTTCACTTGCATTTTGTTTTCTTGCTCATTTTCTTTCCTTTTTGATCTGATTTTTCTTGTGTAGCAGGATAATTGTATGGATGTGTTTGCATGTTGGATTTGACATGTATTTTTACATGTATAACATATATTGGATTGGTTGCCTTCTGGGGGAGAGTTTGGGGGGGAAGGAGGAAAGGTTTTGGAGTTCAGGGCTGTGCAGGGGTCAGTGTTGAGGAATTGTCCATGCATATCCTTTGAAAATAAAAAGCTTTCCTTTGTAAGAGTTAATGTTGAAGAATTACCCATACATATGTTTTGCAAATAAAAAGTTTTAATAATAATAAAAAAAGAACCACAACAGATGCCCATTTATGGAGGATTGGCTAAATGAATTGTGACATGAGAATAAGTGATGGCTAAGAAGAATACAGAGAAAAATAGAAAGTCATATAAACTGAAGCAAAATGAAGTAAGCAACAATATACATAATGATTTCAACAATGTAAACAGAATTCTTAAGTAAAATCAACTTGAATTTAAAAAAAAGAAAATGAAAAGCTTTCAAAAATAAAAGCTGTCTTAATAACTGATAAAAAGGAAGAAAGGAAGGATATTATTCATTCATTTATTCATCAACATTGTTTAAATGCCTGTATTATGGAGAATACTATATGAGGTACTAGAAGAATAAAATTTAGAGAAGACACATTTCTCATTTTCATGAAGGTCACAAACTAGTAGGAAGAAAAGACAGACTATAAATATCATGTGTGAAATATGATTGTTGACCAGTTGTTTCAGTCATGTCCAAGTATTTGTGATCCCATTTTGGGTTTTCTTGGCAAAGAAAACAGGAATGGTTTATTATTTCTTTTTTCCAGCTCATTTTACAGTTGGGAAAACTGAGGCAAACAGGGTTAAGTGACTTGTGCAGGGTCACATAGCTAGTAAGTGTCTGAGATTAGATTTGAACTCAGGTCTTCTTGACTCCAGGTTTGATGCTCTGTCAATAGCATCACCATGCTGCTCCCCTCTACCCCCCGCAAATGAATAAGGGAGTTGCAAAACAAAGCACTATATAGAATCTGAGATGGAAAGAAAGAGAAATGGAGGAAGTAACTTTTGAGTGATATAAATTAAAATAATAGTAATTTAACTTTTCAAGAAGGGATGGAAAGATATTCAGAGCAAATGAAATGGACAAAACCAGAAAATTATAGTGCATGTTTGGTAAGAATGGAATAATACAGTATGGCTGTAGCATAGAGTTTCTAGAGGGAAGTGGTACAATATAAAGCTGAAAAAGTGGCTGGGTTCAAATTGTGAAGAATCTTGAATGTCAGGCAGAGTAGTCTGAACTGTTTTTTTTTTCATTATTATTTTTTCATTTATTGAACTAAGTACAAAATAAAAATCAGAATAGAAAAGAGAAAGACGGAAAAGGAAAATTGGAAAAAAATAAACAAAACAGAGCAAAACATCATCATGTGCCCAGCAGAACATCAGAGAGGATTCAAAATATATAACAATAAATTTCCATTTCAAGAAAGCATATATAGTATTAGAAAAAAATATATTCAGGAACTTCCATAGTTTCTTTGCTTCTTTTAGATTATTCTTTTGTTCTCTGTTGAGCACTTTTTTACATTATTGTTTTTCCTCTTTCATCCCTCTCTACCTCCCCCAAGCAGGCTACAGTCAAGCACAGATAAACACACACACACACACACACACACACACACACACACACACATACAGACACATTTATCTATGTCTATATACACACATACATAGACCTACCTACCTACATACCCATATATATATATACTCAGACACACATACACATTTGCACACATAGATAAAATATATGCATATGCATTTACTTGTACATAAACATGCATCTAAAACATTAATAATATGCCCAGCATATAAGGTGGATTTCTCTCTTGATTGAATCATTGTTTGACTTTTTTTGAGATCAATGATTATTATCTCTACTTTTTTCCCTAGTAAATTTTACACCTGATCCTTGTTGTAAGGTTTCTGTAAATCTCTTATTTTCTATCCCTGCTAACTCTTCTACTTTAATTGTATTCCTTAACTTATTTTGCTATTCCTTAACCTCCCCCACCATGGATTCCTCCCTCAGCTTCTCTTCCCACCCTTTCCTTTCCTCTTGTTCAAATTCCCATTAATCTACACACCTTATCCCATTCTGATTAATCTAAACACTCTTCTGTATCCCAAACTTATCTTATTCTATCATTTCCCCCTCTTTATCCCTTTTTCATTAATCTACACATCTGGTCTCACTACCATTACTCTGTATACCCTTCTATACCCAACCTTATTCTTTGTCCCTTGCCCATTAATCTATACACCTTGTTCCACTGTTATAAATCTATACATCCTTCAATACTACCACCTTATTCTATTTCTTTCCCCTATACTTCTCCCATTATTTCTTTTTTTTTCTTTTTCTTTTTTTCTTTTTTCTTTTTTTTTTGCTTTTTGCTGAGGCAATTGGGGTTAAGTGACTTGCCCAGGGTCACACAGCTAGGAAGTGTCTGAGACCAGATTTGAACTCAGGTCTTCCTGACTTCAGAGCTGGTGCTCTAACCACTGCGCCACCTAGCTGCCCCTCTCCCTTTATTTCTTTATAGATTTTGGAGGATATCGTACCCTTCATGGTATATATGTAGGATTGCCTATTTAGCCTATTTCTGATATGAGTAGGTTTTCAGAACTATGAGTCTTCCTTTCCCCTATAAAGCCTCTGTATTTATTTTTCCTTTGTACCTCATTTGTATAAACTATACGTACTATTTTTAGCTTTTCCTAGACAGTTTGCTTTTGAGTCAAATCATATTCAATTCTACCACAATCTTTTTTTTAAGCTACATAATTACTGATATCAATCTTAAACACATGGTATATATTTTCATGTAATAACATAAACAATTTGAATATGTTAAGTTTTTCAAAATAAATCTTTGATATTGGCTCTTATATATTAAATTTTCTATTAAGTTTGGGTTTAGTTGAGACAAAGTCCTGGAAATCAGTAAGTTCACTGAATTTCCATTTTTTTTTCTTTCAATATTATAGTTAATTTTGCTGTATATAATTTTTTTGGCTGTAGGCCTAATCCTTTTGATTGCCACTATATAAGATTCTAGGATATGCTTTCTTTTGTTGTGGCTACTGTTAAGTCCTATACAATTCTAATTGTAGCTCCAGTATATTTGAATTTTTTTTCTTGTTTCTTGCAAAATTTTCTCTTTGATCTGGGGATTTTGAAATTTGGCAATAATACCTATGTGTTTTTCACAAAGGATCTTTTTGAGATGGTGATAGGTGGATTTAATTTATTTCCACTTTCCCCTCATGTTTTTCATTCCAAGACAATTTTCTTGGATTATTTCTTGCATCATATTAGCAAAATTCTTCTTCTTCTTTTTTTTGATCACAGCTGTCAGGTTTGTCTGTGCCTCTCCAGGCAGTGACAACTACCTAGCAACACCTGCTTAGCTGCAGGATTTGAGGTCATCTTGACCTGGCTTTGAACCACTCCTGAAATCCCCTAAGTGCCAGCCATCAGACCAGCAAAGATTGAGAAGAATTGGGAACGGGTGTGTTGGACATGTAACATTAATCAGGATGGCAAGGGGGTGAATCAGTTTCTTTAGAGATTGCCTAATCTCTGCTAATACCCAAAACATTGTCCCTTTATACACGGATTGACTTATCTGCTTTATGTTCCTTTATGTTTGCTTAGTAATTTTGTGGTTTTATGTCTTAAAGATGGAGAACATAGATATAATAAACTTGTCTTGACTATATACATTGATGTTTCTCTCTTTTCTTGCTTTCATGGTCTCTGCAAGAGCCAATGCAGCTGGTCTGTCATTGGCATTTCATTGTAGTCCAATTATTCTTATATTTTTTCTTCTTGATCTGTTCTCCAGATCTGTTGTTTTTCTTATGTTTCACAATCTGTTCTATTTTTTCATTCTTTTTTTTTTTTTTGGAGGGGGGGAATTATTTCTTGGTCATTTATAGCTTCACTCCCTGGCTTCCGCTTGCTCAATTCTGATTTTCAAAGAAAAATTTTCTTCTTTAAGACTATCTTTTTTTTTTCTTATTAACTTCCCTCCCCATAATTTTTTTGTTTTTTTTTTTGAATGGTTCTTATTTATTTATTTATTTAATTTTTCCGCAGTATATCTCATTTGATTTTTACAGGTTTTTTTTTTTTTGACTCTATGGTCAGGGAGTCATTTGGCATTACTCTTTGGGATAGAAGAAGCCTTTTTTTACTTCACTATCCTACAACTTTGCAAAAGCTCTTAATTGTTTCTAGTAGTTTTTTGTGTGAAAAAGCCTATTTTAACATTGTAAAAAAAGACCCTAAAGGACATGGAAGTTACATATTAAATTTTTGCATACATTGAGTTTAAATAGTTTTAGTTAAACATGATTAATAAGGGTAGATAGATATTAAGGAATTACAAAAGCAATCTCAGAGTAAAAAAATGTTAAATATGCAAAATAGGATCTAATTTAAAATAAAGTTCAAAGAGCATTATGAAAATGCATAGTAAAATAGAAAAATATCTATAAATATTTAGTGAATAAATAATTCAAAATCTAAAAAATCTGACTATACAGGTCACGAATAATTTAAAAGTAGGAAGCATATGCTGCCTTTACTAATCTAATCTAGTAACAATAATTTAATATAAAAACAAGAATCATAATTCTATTATTATAGTAATTCTGATGTTTCTTAATGGAGGGGCAGTATATATATAGAAGCATACTGTTAAATTTAGGACCTGTATTCAAGTTTTAGGATTACTTTATTAAAAAAAATATATATATATACATACAGTGCTAAAAAAAAGGTAAAATTCTCAAATTCCATGACTGAAAATGAAACTTTAAAAGTTGGACATTTTCCTTGCTTAAGACAGTGAACTACACACAGCACTAGCACATCAAAAGATGTTCATGATAATGAATTTTACAAATTCAATAAATACCAGATAATCCAGTCTTTTGAAATGGGAAATGACGTTCTTCTGTATCATTTAAAAAAAACAAAAAACATGAATCAGATGTTCTGAATTCTGTAGAAAAGGTATTTTACCAAGGGACAAATATGGATTCACATGAGGCAAATGCTAAAAGTTGTCATGCTATAGCCCATGTGAAAGGAATGACTTGTCAATCTCTTGAACTTTGCTGGTGAAAAAGGAGCAGGAGAGAACATGCTAGGTTCAAAAGAATCAAAATAAGTCACTGTCCAAGAAAAACTGCAACATGAGAGTTTTGTTGTAAAGGAGATAATAAAATCCAGAATTGTTTGTACCTAATAAACCAGTTTCTATGCCATCTTTAGTCTTCAAATTCTCAACATGCAAATCTTGCTCATTATGGCATCATGCTTGCCTCTCTTCACCCTGGACCTCCTGCACTTCTCCACTCTTACATTTTCTTCATTTCTAGTCGTTTTTTAGCTGATTTTATAGGATTCTCTAAATATACCCTCATGCTATTTGCAAAGATACTTTCCCCATTTCCTACTCTAATTCCTTCAATGTCTTTTTCTTCTCTAATTGCTAAATCAGAAAATTTTAGTGTAATACTGAGTAATAATGGTTATAATCAGGAAACTTGTTTTAGACTTGATTTTATTGTGAATGCTTCTAGCTCATCCCCATTATATGTAATGTTGGGTGATGGTTTTAGATAGATACTTATCATTTTAAGGAAAACTCTATTTATTCCTATTCTATCTAGTATTTTTGTTATAAATTAACATTTATTTTGTCAAATGCCTTTTTTGCAACTATTGAGATAATCATGATTTTTGTGGATTTTGTTATTGATATGGTCAATTTTGCCCATGTGTTTTGGTATGTTGTCTCATTATTGTCCTTTTCTCTTGGATGAAATTATTGATTGTCTTTAAGATTTGTTGTTTGACCCACTCATATTTTAGGATTATGTTATTTAGTTTCAAATTAATTTTGGTTTATTTTTCCATAGCCTTTTGAAAATAATGTTTTTAATATTTTTATCTTCCCACATTTGATTGTTAATGTTGTTATACTCCTACATATGGTCAATTTTTGTGTAGATGTCATGTCCTACTGTGTAAAAGGTATATTCCTTTCTATCCCCAATTTAATTTTCTCCAGAGACCTATCATGTTTATTGCTTTTAGAATTCTTTTCACTTTCTTAACTTCTTTCATATTTATTTTGTTATTGGGTTTATCCTTCATGAGAAGGTGAGGTTGAGATCCTTCATTAGTGTATCAACATTCACTTTTATAAGATTTTGAGTTCAATTTAGTTCTCTCTCTGTTCCTTTCTTTTCCCCTCTCCAAGATGGCAAACAATCTTACACATTAGTCATGATGTAAAAGAAGAATTAGAATGAAAGGGAAAAACAACAAAAAAGAAAAAAATAAAAAGTGAAAATAATATACTTTTATCTGCATTCAGTCTCTATCGATCTCTTGTTGGATGTGGATGTCACCTGCCATCACAAGTCTATTGGAATTACCTTGAATCACCTCATTGTTGAAAAGAGCCAAGTCTATCACAGATGATCGTCAAATAATCTTGTTGTTACGGCATACAATGTTCTCTTGGTTCTGCTCACTTCACTTAGCATCAGGACACGTAAGTCTTTCCAGGTGTTTCTGAATTCTGCCTGCACATCATTTCATTCTTTTTTAAAATTAAAGCTTTTTTCCCCCCAAACATATGCATAGAAAATTTTCAACATTTACCTTTGCAAAACCTTGTATTCCAATTTTTTCCCCCTTCCTTCCCCTCCCTCCCTCCCCAGATGGCAAGTAATCCAGTATATGTTAAACATGTGCATCTCTTCTATACATATTTCCACAATTATAATACTGCACAAGAAAAATCAGATCAAAAAGAAAAAAAGTGAAAGAAAACAAAAAGCAAGCAAACAACAATAAAAAATGAAAATACTATGTTGTGATTCATATTCAGTTCCCACAGTCCTCTCTCTGAGTACAGATGGCTCTCTTTATCACAAGACCATGGGAACTGGCTTCAATTACCTTGTTATTGAAGAGATTTGTCTGTCAGAACTGATCATTGTATTATTTTGCTGTTGCTGTATTCAATGTTCTCCTAATTCTTCTCACTTCACTTAGCATCAGTTCATGTAAGTCTCTCCAGGCCTTTTTGAAATCATCCTGCCGATCATTTCTTATAGAACAATAATATTCCATAATATTCACATATCATAATTTATTTAGCCATTCTCCAATTGATGGCATGAACTCAGTTTCCAGTTCCTTGCCACTACAAAAAGGGATGATGCAAACATTTTTTCACATATGGATCCTTCCCCCTTTTTATGAGCTCTTTGAGATACAGGCCTATTAGAGATACTCCTGGATCAAAGGATATGCACAATTTTCTAGCCCTTTCAGTATAGTTCCAAATTGCTTTCCAGAATGGTTAGATCAGTTCACAAACTGCACCAACAGTGCATTCCTGTTTGAATTTTCCCACATCTTCTCCAACATTTATCATTTCTCTTTTCTGTCATATTAGCCAATTTGATAGGTATGCAGTGATAACTGAAATTTTTTTTAATATGCATTACTTTAAACAGTAGTGATTGAGTATATTTTTATAGGATAATGGATAATTTTATTTTCTTCATTTGAAAGTTGCCTGTTCATATGCTATACCATTTATTAATTGGGGAACATGGAATTTTTTTGGAGAGGGTGGCATTTGAATGTGGCATAGAACAATCACTAGGATTTAAATAAGTTAAGATGAATGTGTGTAGAAAAGATTCTATAATTATGTTATAATTATAACAGCATGAAGGAAGTACAAGTAATATATCAAGAATTTTGCTTTAAAGTTTATGAAGGAAAATAGCTTGAAATAATACTGCTACGGATTTATACTAAATATTCTCCTTTCTCAGAAATCTTAACTTCTGGCAATTATCTCCAATTTTTTACACACACACATACACACACACACATATTGTTGGAATTGAGTGAATCACGCTGACTCCATCTTGTGACTCAATTCTGGATCTAGTTTAATTCACTTTTTATTCAAATACATGTCTAGTTCAATTTCTACCTAGTGTGAAAACTTTATTCAGTTATGGGAACTGTGAGAAAACTTTATTGTATTATGAGAACGTAATCCTGTGTGACTGGGAAGCTTGACCACCTCTGCTTGTTGCCTCCAGACCTTAGTTATAGACTTAGTCAACATAATCTGACAGTAGTAGTCATTTAAATTTTTACTAACTTTTAAGCATCAACATTACATCTAAGTGAGTGAATATTAAACACTTTAGTTAATCAGTCATTTAGCATTGTGCAGACATATTTTTCTTTCTTTCCAAGTAAAAAAATTGACTTGAAATATTTACTTTTGTGTAGGCAGCATGTTGACATAAAACATATCTTAAAGTATAGTTTTTTTTTCTTTAGGGAAAAGTGGTTCAATGGGATTCTACCTTACTGGTGTGTGCAGAGATAAGTTGTAAAATCAGATAAATATTTATAGAAAGGAAATACATGGGATATTTCATAACTATATTGACAATTATGGTGCTGAGGAAGAAGAAAGAATGCAGTATTTGTTGTAGTTGGACTTGAGTGTTCACATACAAAGATTGGAATCCAAATTATCTAGTTTTGATTTTGGAGTTCCTTCTGTGGTATCTCTTGAAATTGGTTACCTTGGTGTCAGATCTATAGAAAAGGGAAGAATTTTATGACCAAAGAAAAGACAGAGAGCTTTTTGGGGTGCAAAATGGAAAAGTTTGATTATATTAAACATAATGGTTTTCACACAAACAAAACCAAATGTAAGCCAAGATTAAGAGGAAAGTAGAAAACTGGAGAATTTTTTTGCAGTAAGTTTATCTGAGAAAGATTTAATTTCACAAACATGTGTAAAATTGAGTCAAATTTGTAAAAATACAAGTGATCTTCTAATTGATAAATGGTCAAAGGGTATGAGCAGGCAGTTTTCAGAAGAAGAAATCAAAGCTATGAAACTCTACTAAAAAGTAATATGAAAAAATCCTCCAAGTTACTGCTAATTAGAGGCATGCAAATTAAAACCATTCTGACTACAATTTCATACCTATTATATTGGCTAAGATGACCGGAAAAGATATTAATAAATTTTGGAAGGGATGTGGGAAAACTGGGACATTCTGGAGAACAATTTGGAACTATGCCCAAAGAGTTATAAAACTGTGCATAATCTTTGATCCAGCAATACCACTACTAAGTCTATATTACAAACAGACAAAAAACAAACAAAAAAACAAAACAAAAAGGAAAGGGAACCACATGTACAAAAATATTTATAGCAACTCTTTTTGCGATAGCTAAGAATTTGAAGTTGAGGAGATACCCATCAATTGAGGAATGGCTGAAATAAGTTGTGGTAGATGGTTGTTATGGAATACTATTATGCTATAGGACATAATAAAGATGCTTTCAAAAAATGTGGAAAGATTTACATGAACTGATACAAAATGAAATGAACAGAAGTAGAATTGTATACATAGTAATACTAATACTGTATAATGGTCAACTTTGGATGACAGCTTTCTCAGCAATACAATGATTCAAGACAGTCCCAAAGGACTTATGATGAAAAATGCTATCCATCTCCAGAGAAAGAGCTGATGGAGTCTGAATGCAGCTCAAAGCATACTTTTAAAGAAAAACTTTCTTCCTTTGTCTTTTCTTTTTCTTTCTTTCTTTCTTCTTTTTTTTTGTCTTGATTTGGTCCTGATTGGTTTGATTGATATGGAAATATGTTTTGCATGACTGAGCATGTATAACATTTCAAATGGTTTACCTTTGAAAGGAGGTGGAAAGGCTGGGATGGAGGGAGACAAAATTTTAAAAAAAATAAATGTTAATATATTGGATTATTTGCTGTCTAGGGAAGCGAGTAAGGGGAAAGGAAGGAGAAAACTGTCTTTGCATACCATTTTGAAAATAAAAAGCTATTATTAAAAAGATGTAACTCAGGCAAAAGAATAAATGTTTAAACTGTTTTTACATATAATTGGAAAAATATAAAAATTTTCACATAAACAAAGCAAAATAAGCTGACCAGGATAATGACAATCAAAAATTGTTCAGAGTAGTGATATTCAATCTCATTTTTAGCTCTCTTTTCCTACTAGTTTGATAAGCTTATTCTTATTTTCTTTTCTCAGAAATGAAATGTAGCTTTTATTTCATATAAAATTCCAAATTAATTATAAAAAAAACTTGAATAATTTTGTATGTGAACATCCAGATATTTTTAAATGCTTCTACCAGATGATAGCTCATGTTTATTTAGCATTTTATACATTCTTCTGTTTGTGTATCTTAACCATCCTTTGGTAAAAGTAATGCAAATATCAAATAGACTTATGAAAATTGAGGCATAGAAATGTTAAGCGACTACATGGTACTATAACAAGAACATGGTTTAAGAGTCTGCTCATTCCTAGTCTAATATCACTTTCAGACCATCTCTTGCAGCAGGGATGCCCTGGAGGTGAATAGACCATTTGATCTATAATCCATAAAGAGTATAGTCACATAGAATATTAAAGTTGAAAACAGTTTTAGAGATCATCTAATTCAATCTTTTGCCTGATGCAAAAAATCTCTTTAATATCTTTAACTTATTTAGGGGCAGCTAGGTGGTGCAGTGGATAGAGCACCAGCCCTGAAGTAAGGAGGGCCTGAGTTCAAATCTGGTCTCAGACCTTAATGTTCCCTTGCCGTGTGACCCTGGGCAAGTCACTTAACCCCAATTGCCTCAGCAAAAAGCAAAAAAAAAATCTTTAACTTATTTAGCACCTGATTGGGGCAGCTAGATAATACAGTGCCTAGACTGCCTGGTCTGGACTCATTTTCAACTGAGTTGAAATCTGGCCCCAGTTACTTATTAACTGTGTGACTCTGGATGAGTAACTTAATCCTATTTGCCTCAATTTCCTCATCTGTATAATGAACTGGAGAAAGAAATGGCAAGAATGTCTGTGCCAAGAAAACCCCAAATAGGATCACAAAGAATCATACATGACTGAAAAATGACTTAACAACAAATAAATGGGCATTTTCAGTGATGATGAGCTCATTGTCTTAAAAGGTCACTCATTTCATTTTAAAAAGTAAAAATTGATAGAAAGCTTATCCAAAGTTTCACTTTTAGCATATGAAAACTCAGTAGTCTAAATCTAAGAACTTCCTGAAGATTATAACCAAAAGATCCAACAGATGACTCATATTTTCTGAGACATCTTGAAGGAATATAGTAGATGTTCCACCTGCAGGACTGTAGACTCTCCCATGTCCTACATAGTCTGAGGCATCACTGATTTCCCATCTAGTTATATGTTTTTGGGAAATGAGTATCTGTACAGGACCTTAGTTAAGGCTGTTTTTACTTCCTTATTCCTCAGAGTATAGACAAGGGGGTTGAGCATTGGGGTTATCACAGTGTAGGTCACTGCCACCAGTCGGTCCTTGTCTGAAGAATAGAGGGATGTAGGGCGCAGGTAGATGAAAGAAGCACAGCCATAATGGACAATGACCACAGTGAGGTGGGAGATGCACGTGGCAAATGCCTTTCGTTGCCCCTCTGCTGATGAGATCTTGAGGATGGTGGAGACAATGAAAACATAGGAGATGAATATCAGTACAAAGGGGACCAATAACACCAAAATGCTGAGAAAGAAGATGACCATCTCTTTCATATTTGTGTCAGTACAGCCCAGCTTGAGGACAGGAGAGATGTCACAGAAAAAGTGGTTGACTCGGTTTGATGCACAAAAAGGCAGGCTGAACACTAGGATGTTGACAACGACAGATATTATGAAACCACAGAGAGCAGAGGCCAACACCAACTGGATGCAAGTTGCTTGGCTAACAATGAGCATGTAATTGAGAGGATTGCAGATGGCAACATAGCGGTCATAACCCATCACAGCAATTAGAAAACAATTGGTACAAGCCAAACCTACAAAAAAGTAGAGCTGTGCTGCACAACCAGAGAAAGAAATAGTTTTGTCAGTAGAAAGCAGGTTTGTCAGCATCTTGGGGATAATGACCAAGGTATAGCAGGTTTCTGAGCATGAAAGGATGAAAAGAAAGAAGTACATTGGGGTATGGAGGGTGCGGTCTAGGCGAATGACAGTCATGATAGTGGCATTGGCCATTAATGTAGTCATGTAGACCAGCAGGAAGATGATGAATAGCAGAATCTGCAGGTCTCCAAGACTTGAGAATCCCACAAGGACAAATTCAGTGATCACACTCTGGTTCTGTCTCTTCATTGATCACAAAAGAGAAGCTAGAATAACCTAGAAGCAGATAGAATTTACATGAGTTGAAGTTTGTGTAAAAAGGATCTACCCCAAATAAATCAGATTTATATCTTTGTCCCCAGTCCAAATATTTTATGAATTTGCTCCTTCCTCTATTATTCAATTTCAATAAAGTTGACCAAGGATATAAGTAAGCATAAATTGTATTCCCGTCCTTATTACTGATAACTTCTAAAATAAATTGTAAGCAAGACTGATCCAATAAGTATGATTAATACAAAAAAAATTGGTGTCTTCTCTTGTTATTCTTGTTTTTCATTTTTTTTGTTATTCATTTTCTTGTTGTTTTTGTTTTTCTATGTAAACATGTGACAATCCTTTGAATATGGGCTTAGGGAAGGTAAGTGGTACATTGGACAAAGTGCTGAGCCTGAATCAGGAAGGTTTACCTATGTTGAGCACAGCCAAAACAACTGAATCACAATTCTGAGTACAGGACATACTTTGACTTAGATCTCTTTGAAACAGATAAGAAGGATATATGGCAATATAATATTAATACAGGTTGCACTCAGATTTTATATAATTGAAATTGGAGAGGTGGGAGAGTGTACCCTATATTTAGAAAAATATGGGTTCATAGGTTTGATTCAATAGGCATGATGCATCAAGAATTCATTTCACTAAAAAGTGCCATAAAAGAAGATGGAAAGATAAGTTGGAGGAAGATGAATAAAAAGGAGCATCAGACTTGTAAGAAGCTCAGAATGAACTGAGGCTGTAATTATATCTAAGAACAGCAGAAATGTCTTTTACAGTCACATTAGAAAAAGATCAAAGACTGGAGGGAAGGCATTTCTAGGAGTGGATTAAATAATGAACATAAGAAAGAAAGCCAAACAAATCAACTTTTACTTTGCTCCTGGGTTTTTTGCCATGGAAATAATCTTTGAAAAAAAGATTTGTAAAAGAGAGTTGAAACTGAAAATATGTGAGGAGATAATCAGAGAATACTTAGTCATTATCAATGAATTAAAACCATCAGGCCTCAATAAAATAGCTGCCAGGATATTAAAGATGAAAAAAATCAAAAAGTGATTTTGGAGCCAGTATTAGTGATCTTGATAAAATTATGGAAAATAGAATTGGTCCTGCAGGATCACAGCTGAGGTAAAAAAAGAGGGAAAGGTGGTTTCTTTAAATTATAGATTTGAGACTTTATTTCATTTTTTTAACTAATAGGATTCATTCTTACAAGAATAGTTTGTGTAAATTTAGAAAGGGAAGTGGTGACTTCTAGAATACAGCATAGGATTATCAAGAACAAATCATGCTGTTCTAACATAATTTCCTTTTTTTTGATAAAGTAAATATATTACTAAAGCAGGGGAATGATAGACATAGTTAAGATAGATTTCATGAAGGTATTTAACACAATTTTTCATGATATCATTGTGGAAAAGTTTAAAGAGATATGACCTAGATGATAGTTCATAATTAGACATAACTGGATTGAGCTGAAAGAATGGTAATTCATAAAGTGACACAATCTGGAAGAATCAGAAATGAAATATTCCCATGATCTGGCTTTAACTCTTTTTTTCAGTGATTTGAATGGGAATAGGGGTAGCATGCTTATCAGTTATGTAGATGATACAAACTAAAGAAATAGGCATAGATAAATACTTTGAAGGATAGAAATGAGATCATAAGATATCTTGATAGCTATATTTAAGTACTGAGTTTGTTAAGATGAAATTTAATAACTAAAAATTAATATATCTCTATCAGATATATATTTATCCATATATTTAAATGTGCATGTCTATATAATGAAAAAGTACAGATTGCAAGTGCTTTTTCAGTTGTTGCTCAGTAATCTCCAAGTCTTTGTGACTCCATTTTTTTTGCAAATATACTGTAGGGGTTTGCTGTTTCTTTCTTCAACTCACTTTTATAGATGAGGAAACTGAGGTGAAAAGAATCTAGTGACTTGCCAGGATCACGCAGCAAGAAAGTGTCATGAGTCTGGATTTGAACTCAGATCTTTCTGACTTCAGATTGAGAATTCTATCCACTGTACTACTTAGCCCCCCTAAAGGAGGTATAGCCACACAAAAGCCTATGTGAAAGCTAAATAGTCAATTGAGCAGAAGATTCTGGCTGCAATAAGAGAAACACTGGATAAAATGAGGACCAACAGAGTCCCTTGTGTTTTGCCCAGATCAGGCAGCATCTGGAAGACATTTTTCACTGGTGGACACTATATTAAGGTCTTTGGCAAGCAGTGGAAGTGATAACAGTCTTAAATGAAGCTTGGTTTGAGATCCAAATGGGTTACTTTATTCTAATAGTAGTCATTGAAGAAAGTTGCAGGCTGACAATTCATAGAGATGTAATGGAACATATTTGTCAACATTTCCATAGCACTCTATTTTGTGATCAATAACTGAGGAACCATTGAATTTATACTTCAATATCCTAGTCCTGAAAATTCTTTTTGAAAAAAGTAAAAATGATACTTAGGTATGTGGATGTGAAAGTTTTATATGAATGGTAGAAATACATAATATTTTTGAATATGACATTGGGAAGGGTGGCTGAAAATAACAAAAAAAAATATACCTGGAGCAAATACAGGCTAGATTTGACATAATATTTAAAGGAAAAGAAGATTACTTTTCACAATATCTCATGGAGGGGATACCAACAGATTGGAGAATTATGGAAAATTAGTTGTATCCACAAGTGGAGACCAGAAAACATCAGTAACTACCAGCTTATATGCCAACTTTTTCATTTTTATCAAGTGTTCAAGGAAATGATGTATAAACATACTCAGAGCATAGCTGATGAAAATATGAGAAGCGAACAGGAAGGTTTTTGTAAATAATTTTATATGGCAGACCACATCTTACAGTTGTAAGAAGTACCAAAAATCAACCTCACTGCAATTATTGTTAGTTGATTTTTTAAAGCATTTGAGGAAACAGGGACTGCTAGGGCTGAAGCTGCTGCAATCAGAGCTAGAAAGAGGGTAGTGGTGACAACAGCGATGTCAGGCCTGATGGCGGCCTGACCCTACTGCCCAGGTTCTTGTCTTTGGCTACTGCCTGAGGGATTGCTGGTTAGTCACTCAGCCTTCTGGGAGGAGAAGCTGAGCTTGAACTGTAATAGAAATAACTAATATCAGAGTTGGATCTGATGACATTTTTATGAGGAACTTTATCCAGGAACTGACTATCCTCCTTGACATCACCAAGTTTATCCTATCTACCCATCATGGGTCAACCTTATGCCATTGGGCTTCTCCCACAATGGGAAAATCTACCTGAGTATTCTAAGCATGCCTGGAGCCCAGCTCAGAGTATCTCTTCCATGCTTATTTCCATTCAGTCACTAATGGCTGAAAACCCCTATCACATTCCCCTGGGAGTGGGCTATTGTTTGCAACCTTCCTGCTATCTTAGTATGAAGGACCATTTTGATCCCATGACAAGGGCCAATCCCAAAGTACTGATACAGGAGAGCCTGGAATATGGTTCTCTGGCAAAAACTTAAAGACATTTCTAGTGGGACAGCGTGTTGGGAATAGAAGGCAAATATTGAAACTCCCACAGGGTCTTGCCCAGATTCAATGGGAGTACCAGGAGGGAGGTCAAGGTCCAGGAAGGGAGGGAGAGAGGAGTGTCACATGACTTGTTCAACTACTAGCTCCTTTGTTTTTTTAATCTTGAAGCAGGGCCTTCCCCTACTTAGAACAGGTTTTCTTAAACTTTTCCCACACATGATCCCCTTCCTCTACCAGAAATGTTTATGTGATTCCAGATCTAAAGGTATGAAAAATAGACATACAAATCAAACATTTACTGATAACAAGTCATAATTTCGTGGCCCCCTCATTTAATTATGCCACAATTTAAGAAGCAAGTGCATAGAACAGCCCAGCCCAGCCTAGCCTAGTGTAACCACCTGGACCTCATTTACTGTCTGTCATCATAATTTTGTTTCCCCTCATTTATCGTCATTGTTCTAGACAGACCAAAGGAACAGTCATGTCTATGCTACTATTCAGAAAACTATATTTAACATATAAGCACCTTCCCCCCTGCTTCTTTCCCACTTCCCTCTATTGCCATTAGGTAGAAATTTGATCGAGACCACCTAAAAGCCTTTAGTTGAAATACAGCACAGATGTCATAGAAACTGAAAATAGTTTGTTCCCACCATCACTGATTCTCATGGGAAAGTACTCAATATGGCGAGTCTCTGTCTTTTTTGGGTTAAAACACATTATGAGGGAACAGTTCCTTCTGATTTCTCACCCAAACAAGGATATTCTTTCTTTGGAGCAATAAGGGAATTGATATTTTTTTGAGGAGTGGATTGTCCAGCTAGTCTACTAGATGTTTGCACTACAGTCTATGGTTCTCTTACAATTTCACAATACTTGGGGGTCTTGGGGAAAGCAGTGTTGGCCAGTAGCAGAGGGAAAACAGGACTAATACTGGAGGACTCTGTTCTAGGCTGTACACTTTTCCAAGTATTAACTATGTAGGAGAACTATCAGAGGGAAACTCATCCCTCAGCTCAAAGTTTGCAGAGCTTATTCTCATTTCCCCTAGATTTATTTGGCTGCAAGCATCCTTCTGGCTGGTTAACCCAGGAAGACATGCTTTGGGCACTATAGTGCTGAGTATCTCTCCTCCTCCCTTTTTGGGCTGTATTCCAAGCTTCCCACAGGATAGAGGGCAGACCCTGGGGTCAGGAAGATTCCTCTTTCTATCTAGTCTCAGACATTTACTAGCTGTATTACCCTGCAAAAGTCACTTAGCCACACTTGTTTCAGATTTCTCATCTGAAAAGGGAGATGGAAAGAGAAATGGCAAATCACTACAGTATTTTGCCTAGAAAACCCAAAATGAACTCACAGAGTTATACATTCCCCCAAAAGGACTGAATAACAATAAAAGTTTCCAACTGTATTATATTCTACTCTAGGAACTATGTAGTTAATGCTAAGGATTTGGTCAGCTTCCTAACTACTTGTGAAAAAGAATGATAATTCTGAGGTCAGATTTCAAAGGGCTTCTGCCTTGAGTCAGATGACATATATTTTAGATCTAAGGTTCCAGAATAAACTAAAACTTTATTTAGCCTAAACACTTACATTGTGGGATGGAGCTTATTGGGCAAGAGAGGGAGAATTCTTTGAAAGGAGAAAGCAAACAGGACAAACTGGGCTTATGGAGTAGTAAGAGAAACATAAGTATGTATGAGTCAAAAACAGTTGTTATTTCACTCAAAACAAATATCAGAGCTGGTAGTCTGCTCAGATATATAGCTCTGGGATAAAAACTAGACTCAAATGCCAAATTTCATCAATTGGAGCAGATGCAGGGTTGTGAATGAATATTCTCATTCTATAGATGCAGTGCTGTCCTTAAGCCATTTAAATGTTTCCACTTCTAAGCTACAATCCTCTCTCTGAAACTGCAATGAGCAGAGAATCTCTGGCATTGTGACAACTCCTGTGATCTGATCTTGAGTTGGGAAAATATATACACAGAAGACACTCAAAGAGACATCTTTATATCTAACTGTACATCAATGATTTTTGTATGCAACACTTTTTGTTAAAATAAGGAACATTCAACCTTGAATGAGAGCAAAACAATGCTTTAAGAGTCTTCTCCATCAAGTAACCTTTAATTTATAAAGATCATACAATATTCCCTAATTAATACAATAACACAGACAATTCTAGTCAATAATGCTCTATTTGTTAACAATAATCAAGGCATTAAAATATATGCTCACCAAAGGAGTTTTCCAGTCTTGAAGAATGCTTTGTTTAGGTCCAAATGGAAGAAGGGTTCCCCATGGATTGTGAAACTTTCTAAAACTATTATCTATATTTAGTATTATACTGAATGGCTCCAGCTCCAGAATATGACAATGAGATCCATGACTCTTCAAAAGAGATTGAACTACAAATTAGGGGAAAATTACATGGATGAAAATGACTAATGTTGAGACAGTAACATGCAGTAAGTAGGATGGCCGATCCATTGAGCTAGTATAGTATTGCAATTGGAATAGGTATGTAAGATAATGATGATTATAGTATGACATTTATATGGTGACACATTATAAAGCATTTTAAATGTTGGGTTTTGTTTTTTCCTCACAGCAACCCTGTAAAATTGTTACTATATATATTTAAGTCTAAATTTCAAATAAGAAAATTGGCTCTTAGAGATATTAAAAAATTTGTCCATGGTTCCAAACTTAGTAAGTATCAGAAGTTAGATTTGAACCTAAGTGTTTCCAAGCCTGCCTAACACTTGAATTATAGAGAAGGAATGAATTTGGCATAAAATTGAATGGGAGGAAGAGAAAAGGATGGATTGAAATTGTGAAATGGCACAAAGCTCTTAATAACCCTAAGCTGCTCAGCAGTACAAAGGGTCCCTTTTAAACAAAAGTATTTTGCCAGTGATAGTATACAATGGCAAATCTTAGAATACTATGGAATTGATATTGTGGATTACCCAAAAGTAAATGGAAACCCACAGGATGATCATCCTACTCTCAAGAAGAGATTTAAAAGATATCAATGAGCAAATGCATAATGGAAAAAGAGGTAGGTTGGTCATGAATTGAAAGATGGGTAATCTAGTTGCTTCTTTTACCCTCAAAATGAAAAAAAAAGAACCAGAGCAAATCTTTCAACATATTGGGTAGATAGTCTTTGTGGGCCTTTCTAGAAAAACATGGATAAGAACTGAACAACATAAAATGCCATGGATATATTTGGCTTCCCATCAATGCCTCATTCACAAGATCACAGATCCACTGAAACATCTTAAACTAGAGCAGTAAATAGGATGACAAGAAAACTCCAAACTGTGTTTTCTTTCAGTAAGTTAAAGGAACTAGGAATGCTAACCTGGAAAAGAGAAGACTCAGAAGACATATAATAAATGTATTTAAGTATCTGTCTGTCATCTTGTAGAAGGATGGTGATTGCTCTTGGCTTCAGAGGGAGAGAATTTGGACTAATAGGAGGAATATAAGATATTCAACAAAAGTAAAGTAGCCTTAAGACCTGGAGAATTTCCCATCATTGGAGGGTTTTGGGGATTGGATTAAATTAACAATCATTACTTATAATCATAGCAGTAATTGTTAATACACACACATATAGATAGTATATATGCATACATATGTGTGTATAATATAATCTGTAGACAGATTATATATATATAATATGTATTCATTTATAGGTATACATAAATATATTAGAAATTATATACATGTGTTTATATATGTATTTATATGTGTGTATGTGCACATATATATAATTTATAGATATAGATGTACTTTTACATCTTTACACTTTACAAGTATCATCTCATTTTACCTTCACAGTATTTGGTAGGTAAGTAGTATTATTATCCCCCTTTTCTTGATTATGAAACTTTGGTAAACAGAAGTTAAGGGAAGTTAGGTTGCCTAGTTTCACACAGCTAGTAAAAGTCTGAGACTGGATTTGAACTGACTCTAGGTCTAGTACTTTAGCCACCACATGATGTAGATACTTATTATAGAGGGAGCTCTTGCTGAGATGTGGGGTATATACTACATGGTTTCTGAGTTCCTTTCTATTAATAAGAAGTTAATAGAATATTATCATTAAAAGGACATTTAAAGATCATGTATTCCAACCTTCTATCATCTTACATATTTATGAATTATGTGAGTCTGGGCAGGCCAATTAACCTCTTCTTGTCTCAATTTCCTCCTCCTGTGTTAAATAAGGGGGTGGGCTTATTGGTCTCTAAGGTCCCTGTAGTTCCAAATCCTTGATCCCAAGATCAATTCAATTTCATTCAAAATATTTCAGTTCAAATTATAGGCATGTTGGAAGCCCCTGGAATGCTCAGCACAGAACCAAAAAATTTTTGTTCCATTGATTTTTCTCTAAATTTTTTGTTCCTTTGCAAATAAGAGTAAAAACCAAAGCAAAGCTGAAGGCACTGTCATGTCATATCATTTGTTTGGCATCCCACCCCATACCAGCTCACTGCACATTTCAGACAATCATTGCACTTCTCTTAGCCCTGCTGTATCAAGGGAATTCTCCTGTTTTATTTGCAGACCTACAAATGAAATGCCAACATGGTGCCTATGAGCTCCACATGTATCTTCCAACACTGGAGGAGGCTTTAGATTTATAGTCATAATGACTTGGAATTAGAAGGGACCTGGGAGATTATCTGCTCATTTCTTTTAATACTGTCTCTGGCAGTGGTCATCAGGCTTTTATTTGAACACTTTCCAGGACATTAAAGGCTTTTAGACATGCTTGTTGATTGATCAAAGCATTGGAAAACTCCCAATTTTGTCAGCAAATATAAAACCACAATCATCTTTCCTTCTTCTCCCTTAGATATTCTCAGAGTTAAAAGAGACTTCAGAAACCACCCTGAGCTATGTTGAACAGGGGTTACTTGTACAATATCTATCAATAGTTGAAGACCAAAACAGATACACACACACACACACACACACACACACACACGTACAGACACAGACAGAGAACCAGAGAAAGATAGACTGGGAGAGAAAAAGAGAAAGACTGACAAATGAGAATAACTGAAGAGGGGGAAGGGAAGAGAGAAAGAGACAGAGAGAGACAGAAAGACAGAGACAGACAGAGAAAGAGACAGGGAGTCACACAAGAGACAGAGGGACAGAGATAAAGAGAGACAGAGACAGAAACAGAGACAGAGAGGAAGAGAGACAGAGACAGATACAAAGACAGAGATAGACACAGAGATAGAAAGACAGAGAAAGATAGAAAGAAATAGAAACAGAGATAGAGAAAAACAGTAGAGAGGAAGAAGAGGGAAACAGAGAAAGAGAGAGAGAGAGAGAGAGAGAGAGAGAGAGAGAGAGAGAGAGAGAGAAAGAGAGGGAGAGAGAGAGGGAGAGAGAGAGGGAGAGAGAGACGGAGAGAGAGAGAATCAGAATCTATGATTGTTCTGGCTTTCATTGTTGTTTTCCATGTGGTCCCCTGTTCCCCATGCTCATAATGCATTTATCCCTCACTTCTTAGAATTCCTAGCTTTCTTGAAAACTTAGTTCAAGGGTCCTCTCTTTAATAAGGACTTTCTTTTCCCCTCCAGTTAATAGCACCCTCCTACTCATTCCTGAATTAGTTTGCATTTACTATTATTGTACTATGTATCTGTATATATGTTACTCATGAAAAATGTAATTTCCTGAAGCACAGGGATTATTTTAGTTTTGTCTTTTTCTCCCCAGCACATAGCATAGAGATAAGACATAGAAAGTATTTAATAAATAGTGGTTGAATAAACAGTTTCCAGACTCTTGACCTACCTGTCTGCCTTCCTCTGTACTTCTTTAATTTTTCCATGTTCTTAAATGTGATGCTTAGAAGTGAGCATAGTTTTTCAGGTGAGGTCTGACCAGGGCAAAGGACAGTGGATCTCTCACCTTCCCAACTCTGTATAGCATTGATGCAACCTAATATTCTGTGAATATTTTTGGTTTCTTGTCTCTCTAAAGTCTTTTCATCTCTACATATATACTTTCCCCCTTAATTGAATGAACTTGTTCTTGTTTTCCACCAACACTTGGGTCTCTCTTCCCATTTTAAATTGAGCTTAAAACGCACTCCCTGAAAACCTTTCTTGAATTTCCCTGAAGTGACTCAAATTGCTGTTTCACTCTACATCCACTTTGGTCTATAGGTTATTTTCATTTGCACTTAGAACAACAAAATGGTAGAGCTTGTAAGGAACTTATCAATGATTCCAGCTTCCCCATTTTTACATATGGAGATACTGAGGGCTAATGACTTCTCTAAGGTCAAATAGAGAATTGGTGGCTTAACCAAGACTAGCAGCCAATTTTCCAAATTCCTTTGGTCAGTGTTCCTACCCTCATGCTGCTTCCCCTTTGATATATAAAAGCTGAAATTTAAAAGTTTCTTTTATTCCATATAGTTCAGAACAGTCACTTAAATAAAGTAGAATGTATTTTTTCCTTTAAAATAGTAATAGAAAATAATCTACATGGAATTAAAAACCAAAAATCTGAATGAACCAGTATGAACATTTTAACTGATCTAATTATAAAGGTAGCAGTCTCTCACATTACTAAAACATTTTAGGCTTAATTATCCCCATTTCCCATACATGGACTATATAGGATCAGAGAGATGAATTCACTTACATATGAGGACAGAGCTAATCAACTTTAGGGCCAAATCTAAACCCAAAAGTTTCCTATTACATTATTGTTCTCCACTTTATTTTGACCCCTTTGTTCTTAAGATGCTAAGCCTATCATGCAAACCTCCCTTCTCTATATCTCCCAGCTGCTCTCCTCCCTCCTCTCAGTCTTTCACACATATCACTCCCCCACATACTGCCATGATAATTCTGCTTAGCCTATCTCTGTTTGTTTCTTTTCAACCTAGATTTATACTCTTCTGTGAAGGCTTTACTTGCCCAACATTCTCATTTCCATATTTCTAGGTCAGCTCTTCTTTCATCCCTTCTCAATACTCTTCATAGCTCTAACATGCTGCTATCTGGGATTCTATGCAATTGGAATATTGGTCTATGCCTATTTGTCTATATCTTGGGGAGAATGTCTCATTTTAAATCTCAGCAAACAGGGAACTTTCTGACAGCAGATTTCTGGTTTTATCCTTTCTCTGGATTTCTCTGCAATATTCTCAGCAAGAGTTTGCTCATAGAAAAAGAGACTGGAATTGGATTCAAGGCATTGAGAAGGATGGACTCGCTAACAGGGTTATGCATTCCTTGATAGGTTGTACTGACTGAGAGAAAATGTCATCAAAAATTAAAATTGTCCTAAAAGACTATTTTAAGTAATACTTACTCTTGTCAGATTTCAAGTATAGGTATGTCTTCCTTTTATCTTTTTAAACTCAGGGTAGCCTAAGGAAGAAAGAGAATGGAAATGGGTTAGTAGATACTAAGAAGGAGCATCTAATTTCCAGTTCTGATTTGGGAAATATCTAAGGTGCCTAGGTCTGAATATATATAGAAATTTCCCTGGAGATGAAGAAGCTGCCTTGTGACTTCAATGTCAGCAGTAGTCCTGTGGCCTTGAGACAAATATTGTTGCTGAGGCCAGAGTTAATATGGCTATAGGAATAAGATCTTGAGGGAAATCTTGAACCTTGGAACCTGGGGAATACAAATCAGGTAGCAATTTGAATCTTCAGGTGAATCTACCCAGGTTTGGGGAAAGACCTTAATTTCAATAAACATTAAGGTCACCCACTGCATCCTGGGCCATTGCAGTCATCTTCACCTTGGTTTAAGGGAAGGGGAAGAGCAGTGTGAAATAACAAATGGATAGAATGCTGAATTTGATATGGATCCAAAATTTACTTTTGGCAATTTAATCTGTAAAAGTAAGGTTTGTAATATCACCTGCCTATCAGGCTTGTTCTAAGGATCCAATGAGATGACATTTATAAACACTGCAAATTTTAAAATGTCATATAAATGCCAGCTCTCATTATTAATAATTGCTATAAAAATAAAAAAAATCAGAGTTACTAGTAATCAAGCCTTTTTTAATGTTAGTTTATCTATTAAATTTAAAAAGGGTTACACTATAGAAAGCTACATAAATGTGAGTTATTAATTAGGTATTTCATTGGACCCATGTGGACGGGCAACACCTGAGCAATTAATCATGGTTTTCTCTGTAGTTTAAATTATCTTCTAATGTCTCCTTTTTTCCTGAAAATGTATGGATTCCAAGACTTGAATAAGAATAAGGTTCACATAAACCAAGTAATTGCTTAATATTCACTTCACTAATAATGTAATAGATAAATAATCAGTTTCTAAAAAGTATCTTCTCCAATCTCTTTTGGGTGATTTATCTTTTAAGAAAGAAATGGATGGTGGCGGAGATCAGACAGGATTCTCTGTAACCTCCCCTAACCTCCCCTCAAACCAACAAAATATGAAGCCTCTAGACTGATTCTGAAGCAAAAAAATCCACAATATCCGGAGAACAACACGATTCTAGAAGAAGATACTCTGGAAGAACCTCAAAACAGGTCTGTTTTAATGGGGCAGGGGGCGGCCTACTGAACCCAGACTGCAGCACAGGGAGACCGGGGCAGGGAGCTGGAGCAGGGAGCTGGAACAGGAGTCAGAACAGGAGTGGGAGCGTTGTGCTTTTCACACACCTGGGAGTCTTCTGCGGGCCTCTTGGAACAATTTGTCCTGATTGTGGGCAGGTGGTTTGGAGGGTCTGCCTTTTGAGGGGGATAGATTGTGAACCACTGAACCCCTGATGAGCATTGTAACTAGCTGCCATTACACAGCACCTTAATGCAATCAATCAAACAACAGGTCTGATAAGCACCAGAAATAATTTAATCAGCAGAGCTGCCCAGCCCTGACATAATTCAATCAGCAGAACTGCCCAGTTCCTGAAATAACTCAATCAGCAGAACTGCCCCAGGGCAAATTAAAGCAGCTGTCCCACCTTTGCCCTAAACAGACCTCACACCTTTAAAAAAAATGAATAAAAAACCAAAAAGAGCTCTCACCATAGACAACTTTTATGGAGAGAGGGAAGAACAGACCTCAAATCCTGAGGCCCCTAAAGGTAAAGCAACTCCAGAAAAAGCCCCAAAGAGAGACATAAATTGGTCTCCATGTCACAAGGCTTTCTTTGAAGATTGCATAAAAAATCTTAAAAGAGAGTTAGAAGAAACATGGGGAAACGAAATGAGATCACTGCAAAATAAAATAGAAAAAATGGAAAAAGAATGCAGTGAACAAAAAAATGTAATTGGTCAATTGCAAAAGGAACTAAAAACAGTAACTGAAGAAAATAAGACATTAAAAATTAGAATCGAACAATTGGAAATTAATGACTCATCAAGACTTCAAGAATCAGTTGAACAAAAACAAAAAAAATGAAAAGATAGAGAAAAACATGAAATATCTCCTAGGAAAAACAACTGACCTGGAAAATAGATCTAGGAGAG
>JAJPUD010006372.1:42955-72555 GCA_023553655.1 Myrmecobius fasciatus
TTTTACCTGGTTTAGGTATCAGTACCATGTCTGTATCATAAAAAGAGTTTGGTAGGAGTCCTTCATTTCCTATTTTTTCGAATAGTTTATATAATATTGGAGTTCACTGTTCTTTAAATGTTTGGTAGAATTCACATGTAAATCCATCTGGTCCTGGGGATTTTTTCTTAGGGAGTTGATTAATGACTTGTTCTATTTCTTTTTCTGAAATGGGACTATTTAAGTAATTTATTTCCTCTTCTGTTAATCTGGGCAATCTATATTTTTGTAGATATTCCTCCATTTCACTTAGGTTATCAAATTTATTGGCATACAGTTGGGCAAAGTAACTCCTGATTATTGCTCTAATTTCCTCTTCATTGGTGGAAAGTTCTCCCTTTTCATTTTTGAGACTAACAATTTGATTTTCCTCTTTCCTTTTTCTAATTAAATTAACTAGAGGTTTATCTATTTTGTTGGTTTTTTCATAAAACCAACTTTTAGTTTTATTTATTAATTCCATAGTTTTTTTACTTTCAATTTTACTAATCTCTCCTTTTATTTTTAGGATTTCAAGTTTGGTATTTGATTGGGGGTTTTTAATTTGTTCTTTCTCTAGCTTTTTTAGTTGCAAGCCCAATTCATTGATTTTCTCTTTTTCTATTTTATGCAAATAAGCATCTAGAGATATAAAATTTCCCCTTATTACTGCTTTGGCTGTATCCCACAAATTTTGGTATGTGGTCTCATTATTGTCATTCTCTTGAATGAAATTAGTAATTGTGTCTGTAATTTGCTGTTTCACCCATTCATTCTTTAGGATAAAATTATTTAGTTTCCAATTGCTTTTTGGTCTATTTTCTCCTGGCCTTATATTGCATGTGATTTTTATTCCGTCATGATCTGAAAAAAATGCATTTATTATTTCTGCCTTCCTGCATTTGATTTTGAGGTTTTTGTGTCCTAGCACATGGTCAATTTTTGTATAAGTTCCATGGACTGCTGAGAAAAAAGTAAACTCCTTTCTGTCTCCATTTAATTTCCTCCAAAGATCTATCATACCTAACTTTTCTAACATTTTGTTTACCTCCTTAACTTTTTTCTTATTTATTTTGTGGTTTGATTTATCAAGTTCTGAGAGAGGGAGGTTGAGATCCCCCACTATTATAGTTTTGCTGTCTATTTCTTCTTGCATCTCTCTGAACTTTTCCTCTAGGAATTTCCATGCTATACCACTTGGTGCATATATGTTTAGTATTGATATTGCTTCATCATCTATGGTACCCTTTAGGAAGATATAATTTCCTTCTTTGTCTCTTTTAATTAAGTCTATCTTTGCTTTTACTTGGTCTGAGATCAGGATTGCTACCCCTGCTTTTTTTTGTTCACCTGAAGCATAATAGATTCTGCTCCAGCCTTTTACCTTCACCCTGTATGTATCTCTATGTTTTAGATGTGTTTCTTGTATACAACATATTGTTGGATTTTGGTTTTTAATCCACTCTGCTATCTGCTTCTGCTTTAAGGGAGAGTTCATTCCATTCACATTCACAGTTAAAATAACTAATTCTGTATTTCCTGTCATCTTATTTACCCTAGCTTATGCTTTTCTTTTTCTTATCCCCTTTCCCTCCTCCCTACTATTTTGCTTTTGAAAACCACTTCCCTCAAACAATCCTTCCCCTTTAGAGCCCCACCCTTTTTCCCCCCTTTCCCTCCATTTTCCTTATAAGTACGTCTATTATTCCCTCTGAGCAAAATCTGATGAGATGGAGATTAACCCAATTCTCATTCCCCTCCCTTTTCTCCCCTCAATCATTATAGGTTTTCTTTGCCTCTACATGTGATGTAATTTCCCTTATTTTACCTCCTTTTCCTCTTCTTCCAGTGTTATCCCTTTTCTACCTCTAATTTCTTTTTCAGTTTATCATATCATAAGATTCATAAAATCACAATAAACATATAATAATTATCATAAAATCACAGTAATCATGATAATAATCATAAAATCACAGTAATCATATCATAATCATAATGTAATAATTGATTCATAAAATCAACCCTCATTCTATAAGTATCTATAACATAAATATAGTTCTCAAGAGTTATTTTTTTCTTGTTACCTTTTTATGTTTCTCTTGTGTTCTGTGTTTGTAGATCAAATTTTTTGTTCAGTTCTGGTCTTTTCAGTAGAAATATGTGAAATTCTCCTATATCATTGAATGACCATCTTCTTCCCTGGAAGATAATGCTCATTCTAGCTGGGTAACTTATTCTTGGCTGTAATCCAAGTTCCTTTGCCCTTTGGAATATCTGATTCCAGGCCCTTTGATCCTTCAAAGTAGAAGCTGCTAGGTCCTGTGTGATCCTAATTGTAGCTCCCCGATATTTAAATTGTTTCTTTCTGGCTTCTTGTAATATCTTTTCCTTGGTATGATAGTTCTGGAATTTAGCCACGATATTTCTGGGGGACTTAATTTTTGGGTTTCTTTCAGGAGGTGATCGGTGGATTGTTTCAAGGAGTATTTTGCCTTCTGGGTCTAAAATATCAGGGCAGTTTTCTTTTATGATTTCCTGGAATATAGTGTCCAGGTTCTTTTTTTCATCATGGCTTTCAGGAAGCCCTATAATCCTTAGATTGTCTCTCCTGGATCTATTTTCCAGGTCAGTTGTTTTTCCTAGGAGATATTTCATGTTTTTCTCTATATTTTCATTTTTTTGTTTTTGTTCAACTGATTCTTGAAGTCTTGATGAGTCATTAATTTCCAATTGTTCGATTCTAATTTTTAATGTCTTATTTTCTTCAGTTACTGTTTTTAGTTCCTTTTGCAATTGACCAATTACATTTTTTTGTTCATTGCATTCTTTTTCCATTTTTTCTATTTTATTTTGCAGTGATCTCATTTCGTTTCCCCATGTTTCTTCTAACTCTTTTTTAAGATTTTTTATGCAATCTTCAAAGAAAGCCTTGTGACATGGAGACCAATTTATGTCTCTCTTTGGGGCTTTTTCTGGAGTTGCTTTACCTTTAGGGGCCTCAGGATTTGAGGTCTGTTCTTCCCTCTCTCCATAAAAGTTGTCTATGGTGAGAGCTCTTTTTGTTTTTTTATTCATTTTTTTTAAAGGTGTGAGGTCTGTTTAGGGCAAAGGTGGGACAGCTGCTTTAATTTGCCCTGGGGCAGTTCTGCTGATTGAGTTATTTCAGGAACTGGGCAGTTCTGCTGATTGAATTATGTCAGGGGCTGGGCAGCTCCGCTGATTGAATTATTTCTGGTGCTTATCAGACCTGTTGTTTGATTGATTGCTTTAAGGTGCTGTGTAATGGCAGCTAGTTATGATGCTCATCAGGGGTTCAGTGGTTCACAATCTATCCCCCTCCAAAGGCAGACCCTCCAAACCACCTGCCCACAATCAGGACAAATTGTTCCAAGAGGCCCGCAGAAGACTCCCAGGTGTGTGAAAAACACAACGCTCCCACTCCTGTTCTGACTCCTGTTCCAGCTCCCTGCTCCAGCTCCCTGCCCCGGTCTCCCTGTGCTGCAGTCTGGGTTCAGTAGGCCACCCCCTGCCCCATTAAAACAGACCTGTTTTGAGGTTCTTCCAGAGTACCTTCTTCTAGAATTGTGTTGTTCTCCGGATATTGTGGATTTTTTTTTTGCTTCAGAATCAGTCTAGAGGCTTCATATTTTGTTGGTTTGAGGGGAGGTTAGAGGAGGTTACAGAGAATCCTGTATGATCTCCGCCACCATGGCTCCACCCCCGGAAGGAACCATATAAGGATTTTTCTCTTCTACTCTTCTTGAAGGTTGTAGGAGGAGAGAATTTCTCTTCCTCCTTTTCCCCATCTACAATGGAGCCTTGAAGCAGAAACAAGTAACTGTAGAAGATCTACTTTCATAACACCTAAGAGTGGAATTCATTGCTCTTTGAATTTCAGTCTTCCCCCTGCCCCACATCTTTATTCCCTGAATAATATAATCCCTGAATTTAGACTTTTGGTTGAGAAGGATTAAATTATTGGATCAGCATCAGCTTGGAGAGTTGCCATATGGGGAATTCCCAGTTCAAGAATTCCTGAATTTGAAAGTACTATGTTCTGGTTCTTCTAGGGAGAGATTACCTGATATCTTCTACTTTTAGGAGAAATAAGACCTTATGCTTACTTGGTTCTGCCCAGCATTCATTACGGAAGACATAATCCATTGGGACTTTCAGATGAGGTACAAGTAGAGGCAATATTGTCCATAGTCAATCAATGAAGCAGTGTTCATCATAGCAGCGTATGGTGGAAACCAGAACAGCATCTGGCAGTATTCAACAGAATGACATCTGGTGCTTGGTGAAATCTATAAAATAAAATGCAAATGAACAGATGATTAAATAAACCAATTACATTGAAATGTATTTATCAAAATATTAAGAAAGGAGTTTCCAGGAGATAATGCTCCCTGCAAATATAATGTCTCCTTCTAAGCATTCTCTTCTCCAGGCTTACTCATGTATAAACTGGCTGCTCATAGAAGTCTAATTAACTCATCTATCTTGAGCTCTTCTATTACATTGGATTAGAAGATAGGGATTGAACCTGTGGTTTTATTGGTAGGTAGAGGTACCAGAGAAGGAAACTCTCTTTCCTAGTACAGACTGATAGCATGTACATAAGATATAGTATTGAATGGTTGTGTAGGAGAGTAGCTCTCAAAATTTGTTCTTAGTATTTCTATACTATTAAAAATTATTGAGGATCTATACATTATTGAGTTTTTGTTTATGTGGATAATATTTATAGATATTTACCATATTAGAAATAAAAACTCATTTTGAATTTGTAGACCCTCTGAAAGGATTTCAGAGACCCCAGGATTCTCTGGACCATACTTTGAGAACCACTTGAGTAGGGCACCTCAAGGTTAGAATGATTTTATCAGGGCTATTGAGACAATATCATAGGCAGGATTTGAAACTAGGTGTTCCTAGATCTAAGGCTGTCTTTCTATCCACTATTATCCCACTGTATCTCCTTGTGCTTGCTACCCTAAAGAGATGTTTATGGTTGCTCTGCTAAGCTGAACAAGCAGTATAGATAATCTTTTCTTTTGTCCATAAATACTGTGCTTGGTCAAGGGTTTTAGGGATTTTTGAATGACCAATCAATTCAGGCATTGCTAAATGTATTTAAAAAAAGATCCAAGGAGTATCAGAACTAGCTCATTAACTGGTAGAACCTAAAATTTTAATTGCATTTACAGAAGTGCAGAATGCAGAGTGAAGGAGGTAATAGTCCCACTGTATTTACCATAGTCAGACTACCTCTGAAGAAGTGCATTCTGCTTTGGTCACCATATTTTTTTTTAAAAGATAAACTACAGTGTGGTTAGAATACAGTGAGAAGACTAAAAAGGTTATTGTGAGCATTATTTGAAGAAACTTAATTAGCCTGGAAATAGAGATGCCTTAAGAGAAACTTTATAGCTTCCTTCAAGAGATGTCTGTGTTGTAAGGTGGATGAAGTGATGGACTTGGAGTCAGGAAGACCTGACCTTGGATACCTTGCTAACTGTGTGGCCTTAGCCAAGTCACTTTACCTTTGTTTGCCTCAGATTTGCCATCTATAAATGGAGATTATAATAGTACCTATTTCAGTATTGTTTTAAAGATCATATGAATAATATTTCTAAAGCACTTAGCACAGTGTCTGGTAGACAGTAGATAACTATTAGGTATTATTATTAATTATTATTATATTTGTTATTAAGTATTAAAAGTACCATCATGTGGAAAAAAGATTAGAGTTCTTTTATGTAGACTCACAGGGCAGAAAGAAGTATAATGGGTAGAAATTGGAGGAAGGTAGGTATTGAATTGCTCTAAAGAAAAACTTCCTAATAAAACATCCTCTGTAGCAAATGAGTGTTCCATTATAGCTGGTTTTTTAACATAGCCTGGATGAACATTGGTGGGAGTGTCCCAGAGGCTATTATTGTTTAGGTCAGTGTTGGACTAGATATTCTAAACTCCCCTCCATGCTTGGTCTGCTCAAATTCCATGATAGCCTAGAGCTGAGGTTCCCAGTACCTTTACATCTGGAATATGCTATATTGGATAACTATATATGGAGTTATCAGTCTTATTATCTTTTAATACATGATTT
Source organism: Myrmecobius fasciatus (assembly GCA_023553655.1). Lineage (NCBI taxonomy): Eukaryota > Metazoa > Chordata > Mammalia > Dasyuromorphia > Myrmecobiidae > Myrmecobius > Myrmecobius fasciatus. The sequence goes on from JAJPUD010006372.1 coordinate 49,086, forward strand.
TTTAAGATATGGGCAGAATAGCCATCTTTGTATTCATATGGCAAATTCAGAAAAAAAAATGTTTTCCTCCATATATTTGTCTTTCTTCTCCTGGAGTTTTGTTAATTTTAGGGTCAAGAAAGACTAAGAAGCAATGAAGATTAAATTATCCTCACTTTAGGAATTCTCAATCATCTTTGGAATAAACTCCCTTTCCCCTTAGTTGAGGTTATCCTTATACAACTTCCAGCTATCCACATGCTCATCAACATGAAAGAAAATGATACCATTCACAGAGGGGTTGGCAGATGGTGAGAGCATTCATAACCCATCAGTGAGCATTTGGATATGATGATGTCAAGGAAGAACATCTGGGGGCACAGATGGCAAAAATGATGGTGCATATGGAATGTGGTTGGGGAAACTTTGGGGTCAAGATGGGAAAAATACAACAGATTTAGGGGAATATGCAGGAAAAAACACAAGTAGGTGTGGAGGCTTTATTCTTGGCAAAGAAAAAATTGAAACTGATTAAAATGCAGTTGCACATAATTGCTAGAATTCCAATAAAACCCAGATGCCCTGACTTCTAATTTCTGCTCTGATCCCTCAAAGGGATGGTTGTAACCATCTCCTTTCCTAAGCTGTTCTGGGAATGTGTGGGTGGGTTTCAACTATCTTTGTTCACATCTTTTGATATTGCACTGCCTTTTCTGTCTATATCTGGTAGCTCCTACTTTTAAAATAGGGGTTCTATTTTTCTATCTCCTCTAGAAGTCTATCATGAGCTGTCGACCGGATGATCATTACCAAGGGAAGTTTTCTCTGGTTTCTGTTACTTATTGCAGCCCCAGAATCTTTGTCAATAATTGTGTTAACCATGTCCCCAGAGAGTGATTACAGCACTATGCTTTGACAAATAACCTTCTCACAACCACTAATTAGGATTCTTAGGGGACAATGAAAAACTTTCTAGCCTAAAATGTGAGATATAAAAAGCAATTAAGAATTCTTTCCCTAAGAAGTTTCCCCAGAGCAAAGGGAGATCAAATTAAGATGGAGAATGGAAAAAAAATCAAACCTCATAGGGGATCAAGAGCCCATGAAGCAACTTTAAATTAAACAAAATCCTAGTGAGTGGACCATGGAGGCAGATTTCTGACCTACCAGAGTGTTTCAAGCAGAAACTAGAAGATCACTTGCCAGAGAAGTTATTAAAAAGAATTCTTGCTCAAATTATACTGAAGGATTTATGAGATCCTTTCCAAATTTGAGATTTTGTAGTTCATGAATGACCAAATGCTTAGGAGAAATGGAGTAACAGAGGTAGTATGCAAAGAGCTCTATGCTGGGAATCATAAAACTTAGGTTCAGATTTTGCCTGTAATTCCTACCTGCTGTATGACTTTGGGTAGGTCACTTAACCCTTCTAAGCCTCAGTTTACTTACCTGAAAAATAGGAGTTTTCTATCCCACTCTTTCTTTTTTGCAGTATGTGCTAGGAGGAAAGCATTTTGTATACACAAAAATAAAGAATAAAACTGATAATCAGGAGAGTAATCAGATAAGGTTTTCTACAACTGAGAAGATTTTCAACTTGGTAGTCTCATTGCTAATCATGCTCTTCCAGTCTATAAAATTTAACTGTTTTTCTCTGCAATAATCTGCAAAGCCCTGATGTAGGACTATGACCATGGATTTTAAGTGTCAGGGAATGAGATAGGAAGATCCACTGGGCCTAAAGTCTTTTCAGAATTGTCCAAATTTCCTCTGATGCTCTGACTGCCCAGTGGAAAGATACTTATAATCCAAGGGAAAAGGTTTAAGGACTAGTGGTTTTTCTTCTCTCCTCCCAAATTCTTCCCAACTCTGCTCCTTATGCAAGCATGCAGTATCAAGTAAACATTCTTTCCACCAATAAGGAGACACTTATGCAAATATTCAAGATTGAATCTTGGGTTGCCACATTCGATTATAAGAAAGAAACAAAAAAAAATTGAAATAAAATTACACTATACTATAATTTTATCTGCCAGAATTTTCAGTATGTCACTTCTAAAGACACTTAGTTACCTATCTTACTCTAAGGAATGTAGCTGTTCCATTTATTAAACAGACATCCATTGAACGCTGCTAGCAAGACTTCTTGTCTTCTCTTCTTTTTAGCAGAACTAATCAGAAAGAGTTGTTCAAGTTCTTCAACAGAAGTAGTCTTGAGAATTCTAATCATGTGATTTTTGTAGTGCATTTTTTGAGATCATTTTCTTCCTTCAAAGTCCAGCTTAGGTATAGACTGTCCTGATACTTATGTATCTGTGCCAATCTGGATACAGACTTGAGAGAAAAGTAGAAATTGGAAGGGGGAAAGTATTGTTTTGGTTCTCTGGTTTCATCTTTGCAATGAAGACTTGCCCTCAGTTCTACCCCTGTAGAGAGACTTTTTCCCTTCATTCACGAGGGGTGGGAATGGTAAAAAGGAATAAATAAGATTGTATCCTGACAGTCCAGCATTGTCTAAGATGACAAAAATAATACTCTAACTAATTTCTAATTTAGGATACCCACAGATTAGGCTTAATTCTCTCTTCTGAGAGGTTTACTAAAATGATAAATAGATTAAACCCATATGATTCTCTATTATAAGTTAACTTAGTACCCAATGAGGAGAAATTTTAAGTTCTGACACTTTTTTATTTTGGGCCCAATCCTGTTCCTTTTTGTATTTCTGTATAGAAACATCCAACTAATGTTCCTCACTGTTGTGATTCCCCACAATCATTTGGTTTATAAATAATACAATATATAAATCAATAGCAGATGGATTGATAAGATTTATTTTAGCCAGCAAAATAAATTCAGAATGTTTCAGCAGAAATTTAAAAAGTAACATTATTTAAAATTTTGAAAATTTAAATAATAAAAATGAAGTAAAAAAATATTTTTTTGCATACAAAGTGGGACAAAAAGAATTTACATGATTTTGTGAATTTCTTTTACATAGAACTTGCTTTTTCATTTAAGTACATAATAAATTCAATATTGTACTTTTAACATGATCCTGTTTGTCCATGTTTCCTCTTAGTCTTCTTTCTGTTCCTTTTATGCATTAAAAATGTTGCGATGACCCTTCTTCCTTTTATTTATTTATTTTTGGATGGGTTACTCTTGCCCACTTTTTTTCTGTCATCCATCAACATTGGAAAAAAAGAAAAGAAAAATGAAGGTCTTATAACAATATGCACAATTGTGCAGATCAAATTCTGACATTATCTGTGTCTGAAAATATAGGTTGAATTTTGCAACTTGAGTCTATCCCCCCTTGGTCAAGGGGTGGACAGCTTGCTTCATCCTTGGGAATTACGATTAGGCATTACAGTAATCAGAGTTCTTAAGTATTTCAAAGTTGCAAGGAAGATGACTTTCCAGAACAGTATAAGACTTAGAATTGGCTTCTTTCTTACTCAGGCACCCAATCTCCCAATTTGAAAGTCAGAAGCAATAACCCCATTCTGGACACTGAGACACGAGACATCTGTGATATCTCACTCAGCTGCCATTTTATTTCCTTCTTTGCTCAAAACACATATTTCCACATCTGCTACCAAAAGGAGTTGCTCCTCCCTTTGACAGGGATGCTTCTTTCAGAAGCAGCAGTCGTCTACCTCATCCCTTTTCCTGCAATCAAACTTAATTCAGAGATTGTGACAGTTTCAGTGCATCCCAGAATAGGAAGAAAATGACTATTCAGGACTTCTCTCAGAAATCCACATAAACAATTTCTATACACTTCTTATCTTCAGGGATCTGTCTTAAAATCTTATTCTATCTTTTCTAAAAATAGAATTTTATTTTTTTAAATTACATTTAAGGATAGTTTTCAACATTTTTTAAAATAAGATTTTGAGTTTCAATTTTTTTTCCTTTCCCTCCTTCATTATCCCTTCCCTAAGCTGGCAAGCAATCTGATATAGATTACACATGTGCAATCATGTTAAACATATTTTAACATTAGTCATGTTGTGAAAAAACAGAACAAAAAGGAAAAACCATGAAGAAAAATAATAACAAAAATTGAAAATAATATGCTTCAGTCTGCATTAAGACTCCATAGTTCTTTTTCTGCATATGGATAGCATTGTCCATCATGAATGAGTCTTTTGGAATTGTATTGGATCATTGCATTGGTGAGAAAAGCCAAGTCAATCATAATTGATTATCCAACAATGTTGATGTAACTGCATTGAGTTCAAATTTGACTTCAGACATTTACTGTGTGACCTAAAATAGGTTCATTTAACCTGTCACATTTTCTCAACTGCAAAATGGAAATCATGATAGTACCTACCTCTCAGAGTTGTGAGGATCAAATGAAATATTATTGTGAAGAGCTTAGCATAGTGCCTGGCATATAGTTGCCACTTTAATGCTTTTTTATTATATCATTCCTTTTTCCAGGGCTATATTTATCATTTGGGGTTTTTAGAAAAGCAACTTTCTTTCCATTAGACATGCATGATTCTAGTAACTCGTGCTAGTAGAGAAGGACTAGGTTTGCTCTCTCCTCTTTTGCTCATTGTTCTCATATTCGGGACCATGTTGCTCTTCTCTTGAAGGCTCTACCACTATTCAAATATCTTTGTCTATTTCAAAGGTTCAGGAATAAGAAAGTTTCATCACTCTACTGCTTCTTCTTGACTAATACCATCTCTTACTGTGTAGCTTTTTCCTATCCTAGAGTCACATGGTCTCCAGTCTCCACATCTTGAGTCTACAAGACCACTGACTGCCCACAGGACCTCTTTCTGAGCCTGAGGAGTGTGTGGTTTCTGAGATATGTGCCAATTCCCATTTTTCAAGCCCCAGGGAACCAATCTGTTCTTTGAATTTCAGTCTCTAGTCTCTACTCTGTGCTTAATTTCCTTTGGATCCCTTTCTGCTCTATTAATCTCTTTTAAGGTTGAGCCCAAAGAGTTCAGCTGAGATCTACAATAGCCTCATTCAACTTTAGAATTGACTTTAGAGGCCAATTCAATCAATACTCTCTTTTGAAGACAAAGGAACTGAGACTAAGTAAATTGAAGTGATTTGCTTAACATCACCCACCTAGTAAATAATAGAGCTTGAGGTATGCTAGTATTTATCAATTGCATTTCTGGAAAAAATATTGTTGTTCATTCTTCATTTCTGAAGAGGATATTAATGACATTACATGTAATATCTTGACTTGTGTATGAATTATATTTAAGTATAGCAAAGTTTTGCAAAGTCATTAACCTCATTCTCTCTTCCAGTGTCATCTAAGTTCAGTGGCAGGACAAAAGGCAAGATGACAATGATATGTATACATCACACTGTTTTTGGAGGCAACTGGTATTTAATGACTTGCCTAGGGTTACATAGCTCAGTGTTAAGTGTCTGAAGCCAGATTTAAATTCAAGTCTTTTAGATTCCAGAGCCAGTGCTCCATTCACTGTTCCATCTAGCTGTCCCCTATGTAATATATTTTAAAGTTTAATCTGCAGTGTTAACATAATTATTTTCTCCATCACTTCCTTAAGTACAGATGATCGATCAACAAACAATAAAGCAAGCCCTGATTTATAATATTTGTCTTTTTTTAAGGTATAGATGTTCTTGCTGAAAATTTAACAATAAATTCTCCTAAGTTGATTTGTCTGGCTCCCACATTTCTTTAAGTAGAATCCACAATTTCTGGTCACAATGCTCTTTTTATCTATTCTACTGCCTTTTATGGTTGTTTTTATGTGTATTCTCCATTCAGTTTGATGGTCTTGGTGTGGAGTAACCATGTTTCCCATTCATCCTATATTCCTTCTTATGGGGGACCTTCAATAAGGGTTGATTGACAGTACTCCTGAGAAGGTAGAAGGCAATGCTGAAGCAGCACTCTTCACAATTCTTCACAAAATTGAAATATAATAATACCCAAGGCCTAGTATTATAGAATGCCAAAAGCTAGAAAGAACTTTAGAAATAATTTGATCCAGTTTCCTAAATTTTACAGAAGAAACTGAAATCTCATGGAGAGTAAATTTTGACTTAAGGACACACAGAGCATAGGGAGAGAATCATGGAGAAGGGGATTTTGGGGTTTATAACTGGAAAAGACCCTCAACATCATAGAAGGAGAATAAGCAGGTTTCTGGACTCCCCAGATGAGGATGCTTTCACTTCTGTCTTTTGTAGCTTCTAGTACTTGGTTTTTTAAGTGATTTTGATTTGGATAGTTCAAGGCAGGCTCAATGTTTCCACTGTAGTGGGGATTCCCATTATTGCAAGAAGATGGCTCTGCCTTACCTTTGTGTACAGCAATTACAGCTAGAAGTTGTGATAAGAATTGAGCTCACTTGAAATTTGTGGTGGGAGAGGTTGTAAAGACTGTTGGGAAGATAGAATACTTAAATGAAGCTATGAGTCACATGGGAACAGGTGAGGCAAATGTGTAAACTAAAGGCTTCACTGTCAGTTACTGGCAAAGTGTGGTGACTAAGGTAATTTAAAAAATTATTTTAAGATCTGATCATGTCACTATGTACCCCTTCAATAAACTCCAGCGGTTCCCTATTGCATCCAGATTAAAATACAAAGTATTCCATTTGGCATTCAAAACCCTTCATGACATAGCCCCCTCCTTTCTTTCTAGTCTCCTTGTACCTTATTCTCCACCATGCTGTCTTCACTTCAGTTACACTGGCTTTCAGTCTATTACACAAAACAAAATGCTCCATCTCTCAACCATTGGCATTTTCTCTTATTCCCTCCTTCACTCTGAAACTGAATTCCCTGACTCTTTAAGTCCCAAATAAAATCTCACCTTTAATAGGAAGTCTTTTCCTACTTTTCAATTCTAGTGCCTTTCCTCTATTAATTATTTCTATATATCCTGTATACAATTTGCTTTATATATATGTCTCCTCCATTAGATTGTAGGCTCCTTAAGGAGTGCCTAGCACAGTACTTGGTACATAGTAGTTGCTGAATAAACATTGATGATTGATGACTTCTAGTGAGCAACATTGAAATGGATCCAGCCTTTTGAAAAATCATTGGGAAGAATTACAGTGTTACAAATGAATAATAGCATCGATGGAATAGCATAAAACCTAAAGAATTACAACAACCAACATTTATATAACACTTTATGGTTTATAAAGTGTATTATCTCATTTGATCCTCATCAACAACCCTGCTATTATTATTTCCATTTTGCAGATCACACATCTGGTAAGTGTCCAAGACAATATTCAAACTCAAGTCCAGCACTCTATCTATTGTACTACCTGTCTGTTGTGGATATAGTCAAATCTTAGAGGCTGAAGCAAGTACATGCAATAGTGAGTAAGGGGAATAGCAAAACTTCTTCCTTAATGGAGCCCCCACCTCAATGGAGACCTAACTTAGGTAAATAATATGAGTGCCAGGGATTCTATATCTTTTTTGAGTTGAGAAAACTGTAGGCAGGGATAATTTGGAAAGAGGCAAGACATTCTTTACTCTCAGATAGATGTCTTCCCTATGTTCTTTGTATCACCAGTACTGAACACAGTGCCTGGCATATAGTAGGTATTTGTAAATATCTACTATTGATAAGTATAGTATTTAAATAGTAGGCATTTGAAAATTTAATTGATAAAAGTTTTTTAAAAATTGGTAAAAATAATAGGTTTGGTGAATATTTGTTTGATGCTTTATGATCCTGAGTGCTTATGAGGCAGTTGGTGGCTACTCTTTTGAAAGATGTCATACATTGATCTTTTTGTTTTATCTGCGTAAGGTCTGACTAGACTGAGAGATATGTAATAGCTATCATTCTCATTTATCCATTCCAGCCCTAAAGTCTTCTTCAAGTCAGGAAGAAATCTCTGATATAGAGGTTTTTTACCAGTTACCTACCTCACTAAAATTCATTTCCTTTTTCCTTCTCCATCAGTGACTGATCTTTATCCTTCTGGATTTTCAGTTTCAAGTCTGCTGCAGTTTGACAAATATACCTTCCTGTCTCTCTTTACTCTGTCTCTGGGCTTCATGCAGACTGTTACAGACAGTATGATATAGTGGATAGAGCTACTGTAGATTTGGAGTCAGACAATCTGAGTTAAAATCCTTGCTTTATCATTTTACACCTGTGTAACCTTGGTTAAATAATTTATTATTCTGGGTTTTAATTTTTAATAATTTTTACCTTCATAAAAGGTACTCTATTTTTTCTTCCCAATAAGTTTTGGATTTGGAGGAATATATGTTTTCTTTGTGTACCCTTCAGATGGTTTAATTGGAGGATTCAGATGGTTAGATGTTTGGATATTTTTTGAATTCTTCCAAGAGAGCTTTATCAACCTTTGAGGCTTCATCCAGAGATGTTTTGTCTTTAGCGTCCTCAGAATTTTGAGGTTTGTTTTTTCCTGTCTCCAAAAAAGCTGTCTATGGTCAGAGCTTTTTTTGCTTTTTTGCTCATTTTTAAAGGTTGAGTTCTGTTCTTAGGGCAAAGGGAAGATAGTTTCAAACTTTGTCTACAGGTAACAAGCAGCTTCATGCTGTACTAGGGTCAGTGCTGCCAGCTTCCTTCTTGTGCTGGGTGGATGTGGCGAAGTCCCACTTGTTATGCTGGGGTTTAGGGGCTCACTATTTGCCTTCTGTAGTTGTGTTGGAGGTCTCACAACTAGTCTGCTGATCCACTAGCTTCTGAACCAGGAAAGAGTAGCAAACACTGCTGCATTTTGGCTATAAGCCTCCCATTAGATTACCCCTGTGCATGGAAAATTCCTTTGCCCTTGGTCTCCCTGTACTTGCTTTGACTTACCCCCTGCCCAATTGAGACAAACCTTTTCTGAAGTTCTTCTAAAATATCTTCTGCTGGAAATTTGTTACACTCCAAATATTTGTGATTCTGTTACTCCAAAATCCATTTAGAGGCTTGATCTGGTGTTGATCTGAGGGAAGCCAGGAAAAGCTCAAGACCTGTCTATTCTCCACCATCTTAGCTCTGCCCCCAAATGTTTGGATCTTTAAGGTAACCCCCTTTCTCCATCTAATAACTCTCAGTGGCTCCCTATTGCCTCCAGCATCAAATGTAAAATTTTTTGCTTGGCATTTAAAGTTCTTCATTATCTGGCTCCATCTTACCTTTCTAGACTTCTCAAAGGGAGAACTATCCATTTAATCATCTTTAGAAATCTATAAAAGACAGATATTCTTTCATATTCTGTGATCCAGTGACGTGGGTCTCCTTGTTGTTCCTCACACATGATAATTCATTAACAGACTCCAAGCATTTTCACTGGCTGTTCCCATGCTTGGAACTCTCCTTCCTCATTTTTACCTCCTAGTTTCTTTGGCTCCCTTCAATTTTCAGATAAAATCCTACCTTCTAAAAGATGCCTTTTCTAGTCCTCCTTAATCTTACTGCCTTCCCTCTGAGACTTCCCACCACTTGTACAAATCTCATTTACACATAGTTGTTTGCATGCTGTCTCTCCCTCCCTCCCATTAGATTGTGAGTTTCTTGAGAGAGGAGACATTTTTTTAAACCTTTCTTTGTAACTACAGAGCTTGTCACAGTACTTGGCACATTAAGATACCTTAATAAGTGCTAGTCAACTGATATTTATATTTGTAAATCTTGTGATGCTTTACTCCATTAAGATTCATTTCCATTCTCCAACCTAGTCCAGCTTCATAATCAGCTTTAATTTGCTTGTAGGAAGCTTTCTTAGCATGATCCCATTGCTCTTCTTTTCCCAATTTTTCTCAATTTAGTTGTGTGTGTATATGTGTGTGTGTGTGTGTGTGTGAGCGCCCGCAAACACAGACACATGTGTGTGCACATGCCCATGTGTCAATTGGGATTAAATTACTTGCCCAGGATCACACAGCTAGTAAGTATGTATTAAGTGTCTGAGGCTGGGTTTGAATGCAAGTCCTCCAGATTCCAGAGTTGATGTTCTATTCCCTGAGATAGCTACCTGCCCTCACCACCATCAATTTAACATTACTATGTTCTGTGGTCATGCAGCTAGGTGGAACAGTGGATAGAGCACCAAGCCTGAAGTCAGGAAGACCAGAATTCAAATCTGAACTCAGATTCTTCTTAGCTGTATGACCCTGGGCAAGCCACTGTTTGCCTCAGTTTCCTTATCTGTAAAAATGAACTGAAGAAGGAAATGATACAACATTCCAGTATTGTATTGTGTTTACCAAGATAACTCTGAATGGGGTCATATAGAGTCAGATACAATTAAAAAAATAACAAAATGCCCTGATTCTCTCATCTGGGATGAAACTCTTGTGATGGTATGGACTGTGTGTCCTTCTGTCTTTGAACTCCAGACCCTGCTGTCAGCAAGGAGGACAAGACCAGACATGATGTGATGAGGGATACTTGGCTATAGATTTGAAAGGAACAGCATCTGTCCTTAGCTATTCAGAATAAATGGAAGCCTGTGACTAAACTATTCCACTTCCTTCTCCCTGGAGATAATGCACAAATCATTTCCTGTTATTTTCCTTTAAGTTCCTTCAGATCAAGCTCACCTTTTGGATGAAAGCTTTACAGACATCTATATAAAAACATATTTTTCTGAAACCAAGTTTTGGAGAAAAATGGGTGGTGACATTAGTTTAAATTGTTATAAGATTGGGACCTGCTTTGAGCAGAACTCCACAGCTTATTACACATTTAGATTCAGTAAGCTAGTAGTGGTGCTATATTGTTTTGGACAGCACTTGGCCTAAGGAAAAGGAGGGTTTGTTTAGTGTGTGTGGACAGCACAAGGTAAGGATGTGGGTAGATTGACAGAACATCATGTAGATTCTCACAGAAGACCTAGGGATAGAAACAGAGAAAAATTCTCTCCTCAGTCCCCAGAAATCCCATTTAAGTGAACTGACTTTTAAAGAAGAAAGACAGATATATCAGCTTATTAACTTTTAGGCTACTGATTGATCATCCTTAGGTTTTTGGAGAACACCATCTCTGCCTTTGCACAAGAGCAAGGGGATACCTGGAGATGAGAGCAGAAGAGTTGAAATAGCTAAAGGTAGGGGAAATAGGAAAATAAAGATGATAGGCATTTAGCCCCAAGAAAAAGAAGATAAGGGTGAATAGTTCTCTCTCTTTATATCTATCACAGGTGATTAGAAGGATAACATTGACCAGTTAACAGTTAATTTTCACAAACAAGTAAGGAAGAAAGAATATGGGGAAAAATCCAGAATGGGAATTGGTTAGACTGAAGGAAAAAATTTCCAATATTGGTTGAAGGAAAACTACAGTAAAGGTACAAGGAGGATGGAAGAATATCTGTCCTTATTAGATGTTCGGAAGTGATCATATCAGGCTGAGTAATTCTCTGTTCTTAGCAGTGTAAGGTCCATTTGATGGGAGAGTTTGAGAGGCAGAGGAAAACTTCACTTCTTACTGTTTTATATTGTGGAGGGGAGACATACAATACACATAAGAATGAGACACTTTCAATGAGAATATGATGAGTATGAGAAATTGCAGTTCCCATATTTTCTCACTAGAGGAGAAAAGAGAAACAGCCTATGGTCTTTGAAATTCTGGCAGACAATCAAACATTCTGGAAAACTGACCAACCTGCATTGCGGAGGCTGTTTCACCCTTATTCCCTCTTAAATCTTTGTGGGTTTAGACAGAAGGTTTAATATCATTGTTGTATGGAAAAAAATGTTCTCCCTAAGATTCTTCTAAGTGCTGACTTGAATTCTTTGTTTCTCAAGCTGTAGATCATGGGATTAAACAATGGGGTAAGGATGGTATAAGATACAGATATCAGGGTGTCCTGGCTTGAGGTATAGTTGGTCTTGGGCCGTAAATATATGAAAGAGGCACAACCATAGTGGACAGTGACAACAATGAGGTGGGAGGCACATGTGGAGAAGGCCTTGTATCTGCCTACAGAAGAAGAAAACTGGAGGATGGCAAAGATAATGTGGATATAGGAGACCAGGATTAATAGCAAGGGAATGACTAGGACCAATGCACAGAGCAGAAAGATGACCATTTGACTGAGGTGGGTGTGGTAGGAGGCCACCTTAAGGACAGGGGAGATATCGCAAAAGAAGTGCAGGAGCTTGTTGGAAGAGTGAAAGGGCAGCTGGAACACAAGAGAGGTGATGATGATGGAAATGGTGAAGCCACAGGCACAGGCCATGGCTACTAAAAATAGGCACACCCCAGGGCTCATCAGCATTGTGTAACGAAGAGGATTGCAAATGGCAACATAGCGGTCATAACCCATGGCTGCCAGAAGGAAGGAGTGAGAACAGCCGAGAAAGAGGAAGGTGAACATCTGGATAGCACAGCCCACAAAGGAGATGGTCTTCTTCTGGGACAGGAGATCCGCCAGCATCTTGGGCACAATGACGAAGGTGTAGCAGGTCTCGGAACAGGAGAGAACAGCAAGGAAGAAGTACATAGGAGTATGGAGGGCTCGCTCCAGAAGAATGGTGAACAGAATCACAGCATTGGTACCCAGGGTGAACAGGTATAAAAGGAGGAACACCACAAATAGAAGCTGTTGTAGCTCAAATAGAGATGAGAAACCAAGAAAGACAAATTCAGTCACAGCTGTCTCATTGGTCGTCTCCATAGAGGAAAGGTCTGTCTTCGAGAGTCAGGGAAAGAACATGAGACAGCCTGCAATGAAAAGCCATGGAAAGACGTTAGTGGAACTTCAACAAACACTTATTAAGTGCCTACTATGTGAAAGGCATAGTTCCAGGTGCTTGGGAAACAAAGCTAGGAACAAAATTTTGCTGAAGCGGATAGAACAGAATTTTCTTTAGCAAAATAAGGGATGCGTCTGCAGAAGTCAGGTGCTCCCAGACACTTAGTCCCAAACCCTTGTTTCCTCTTCAGTATTTATCTGACCAATTATCCAATGTCTGAATCTGATTTAGTATTTTACTCTTCTAGTCCAGCAATCATGAACCTCCATTACTTTTCAAGCTATACATGCCACTGCTATCAGAATAAACTTAAATACCAATTTCAGTATGTCACTTCCCTGCTAAAGAATTTACAAATCCCTAATTTCAATTTTATCAAGTTTTAGTAGACTTAGTACTCAGGTTCATAGCTAGAGAGCTGAAAAGATCCTTAGAGGAGGAAGTATGACAAGAATTTGTGGTCTCTAGCTCTTTAAATATAACCCCTTTATTTTGCTGATAAGGAAACTGAGGCACACAGATGGGAAGTGACTAGGCTAAGGTCATATGAGTACTAAGTTGCATAAATGATAAATCCAGTTGTTCTGTCTCCAAATCCAAGGTTTTTCCTACTGAGCCATAATGTTTGTCTTATTTCTTCCAAATTTAATCTACTATCTTAAATGGACTCCAAACTGGATAATCTTTTTGGGTCATCTACAGACATCTTTCTCATTCCTCTTGCTGATCCTTTGCCCATGTTATTCCTCCAGATTATAAAGCCTTTCCTCTTATTCCTTCTATGAGGTACACCTCAAAGGCTCTCTCTTCATTTAGTCCAATCAACCTAAACACAATTGACAATTGGTTGTCCAGCCTCTGAGAGACCTCCAAGGAAGGGGACCCATGACCTCCAGTGGCAATCCCTTCCAGTTTTGGAAGTTAAGATTTTTTGCCTGAGACCAAGCTTAAATTCATAGATTGCAGGTTGAGATATAGGATCAAATGCAAATTTTGGTGGGCTTTTAAAGTCTTTCCTACCTTTATAATCTTATTAGACTCTCTTCTACTTCACACACTGCATGGTCTAGTCAAAGTGGCCAGTTTATTTTGCACAAATGTTACTCTTTGTAATTCTCAGTTTTCTTTAAATTAGCCAAAGCACCACATTCTATGCGGGCCCTTTCTTAATACCCACTGTCTGCCAGTGTTTCTCTCCACAATGATTGGTATTTGTTTTGTAAGTAAGTATCTGGTGTGTGTGTGTGTGTGTGTGTGTGTGTGTGTATATGTGTATATATATATATATATACACACAAGATATATATATATGATATATCCATGTATATATACAAGATATTTATAAATATACACATGTATTGTCTCTCTTGATACAATGTAAGCTTCCTTGAGTCTTAACTAAAATTTCTATTGTAAGAAACCTTTCCTAGACCCTTCTCCCCTTTAATGTCTTCCCACTGAAATCACCTCCAATTTTTCCTATACTTATTATTTTGTTGTCTATTGTTCTTTGTATGTGTTATGTATACATACATATACACAAATATATAAATATATAAACATATATATACACGCACACACACACATATATATATATATATATATATATATATATATATATATATACACACAAACTTTCCAACAGATTGTGCCTTCCCAAAGGCAAGGATTATTTTTGCCTTTTTTTGTATCCCTAGAGCCTGGCCTAGTGCTTGACACATAATAAGTGCTTAATAGATGCTTGTTGCTTGATTGCTTGGTTAATTGTCTGGAATTCACTCCTCAAAAGAGGAAAATATTAATCAACCATTTTCATCAGGCCTGGGCATGGATAGAAAGAAGATCTAGTTTTGAAAATTCAATCAGATTTTTTCATGGGTATAATCATAGTATTCCATTCATCATCTAGGAAAATTTTTCCTGGGATTAATTGTGGTCATCTCATTCTGATCACCAAGGTGCCGATACCCTATAATTATCTTTGGCTGAAGATAACAAGCTACTTCCTCTGTATGTGTGTGTGTGTGTGTGTGTGTGTGTGTGTGTGTTTGTGCACACACTCATGTGTGCTCTGGAAATTCCTTTCTAGTATTGCTACAATTCACTTTGTCTCTCTCTACCCTAGGAGCTTTGCTGATGCTTGAGAAACCGTGAATCTGTATACTAATAGGGAATAGACATCACAGGCCTAATTCCAAATCAATTTCTGTGAGACTCCCAAATGAAACTTGGATCTGATAACATTATTCCTAAACAGTTTTTTTGAAATTGAAGTCCCATTCATAGTCAGGCATCTGGAAATTGAAAATAATGGGTAATTTGGAGTGTTTGGACAATGGATAATTGGATAATGGGAATAATGATAGTTCTATGAGCCTGCTGAGAATTTCCTTTCCCAGCTGTGTATTTGCATATTTGATATTGTAACTATTTGAATTTTCCTCTTACGTTTTTGTTCTTTGCCAGACTGGGTATCCTCTCCAAATTGTTCTGGGAAAAAATGCCAAGCTACTAGGCACTATTTCTAGGGTAACCTAGTATGACCCTCTATCTTTTATGCAAATTGGGCAAATGTTTCATCAGTCACTCAATTAACAAATATTTATTAGGGGTTTGCTATGTGACAGACCTTGGGCTAAGCCCTAGGAAAACAGAGGAAAAAGGAAAAACATTTCCTGCCATCAAAATCTCATAAGCAAACAAACAAATAAATACACCTAAGACAACAGAGAAGAGAGCTCAGAGCTCAACTTAAAACCAGATCTCTAATTCCAGGCCTCTTTTTTCCCTGCCTCACATCGCATTGACCGACATAAGAAAATTGTTCTATTATCCTTGAGTACCTATAGTAATCATAAATATAAAAAAGCATGTTGTACAAACATGTACACTCACCCATTTACTAATGCATAACCAAATTTTACCCACTCATTTTTCCCCCTTTGGAACTTTTTTTTCTCTATTCTTGGTTACCTCACAGATCTATGAAGAACAAATTATCTTTCTTTGAATTCATCTTGCAGACTCTAAGCTGCTCTACACATTCAGAAGATTGATCAGATCATTTTTTTTCGTAAACTCTAAAGCTCAATCACTTTCTTAAAGAAATTGAATTCTCATTCATCACTGTATCACGTCTGTATCCTAGAGCAGCATGAAAGAGGAAATGTCACATTTTTTTCTGTCAATGAATTTTCCTGGAAAGACAAGTAACTTTTGGAAAATACCTTCGTACCTGCTAGGGGGTAGGAATAGAGCATTTTTTCCCCGAGGTCTCTCTCTGAACTTAGTTCTTTATGCAGGTGAGTGGGCTGTCAAAGTAGCGGAGAAAGAATCATTGTTTTCAACATGGATAAACCAGAGGGAAGATTAGCCCAAATTTATACCTCTAAAATGGGACTGAATTGAAGGAGTTATTGATAAAGCTAATAGCTATACATTTGCTTTTTTATTCTCCTACAGGGAAGGCATAACAGAATCATTGAGTATTGAAAGTTAAAGAGAGCTTAGGGATCATATAGTCAGAGCTTTTTACCATTTTCATTTATAATAAAAGATGAAGTTATTAATATGATTAGTAATGGTATATAGAAAAGCAAAGGATTTGATTGCTGGATATGGAGTCCAAAAAAATCTAGATTCAAGTGTTGGCCCTAATACTCACTAATTGTGTGACCTGGTCAAGTCATTTAACCTCTGTGTTTAAGGCAATTTCTTAAAACTTAGTGAAGTCACTGGACAGGTTGCAATTTGGAGGTAGTCTTAAGCTAACAAATCAAGGATCCTTTACACATTTGCATATAACATAGAAATTTGAGTCAATAAAGAGATTTTACAGATGAAGAAATTGAGTCTCAGAAAATGAAAATGACTTGTAGAAAATCCATGAAGACAGGAGGAGGGAGATATTCTCTTTTTTTCCCTTGGAAAGGACTGCTGTTCCACATGCAGATGAACTTTCATGTTACTCTATACATTGTTAGACATTTGGGAAAAATTATAATGACAATTTTAACAAATGTATGCTATCAATATTGTATAACACTATCTGTTGACTTGTTGTCTATGTTCTTGCTTTGATCCTGTTTGCCTCCTATGTGTCTGTGCCTCTCCATGTGTGCATCTCAGACTGGGATCCTTTAAAGGTCAGGGATTATGTCCATGTAATCAGTTAACTGGCTAGCAGTCCTGAGCATCTACAAAGAATCCAGTCAAGTGTCAAGTGTAATTCAAATGAGAGTCCAATTAATACATCTTTTTGTGAAGACATGTACTTAATTGAGATGTTTATTTTTTAATAATGGTAGTATTGAGAGTGTAGTTGAATTTATCAGGGAAAAAGTGCAGTGGATTAACCTAGACATAGGATATGTCTACCCAAAATCAAATAGAGCAGATAATGATTTAGCTAATTTAAGACATAGAAAGAGTTTATCTGTGTAATCTGGGCAAAACCCCCCACACTTTTGAATTTATTTGGATGCAGACTAGTAAGATCCTGAGAATTGAGAGCTTAACTAGTATTATTTCCCCTTTCTCAGCACTAAACAATTATGTATGTTAGCTCCTTCAAGCTTACCTCTTACTTCACTTAGAGTTGAAAACACTGGTTCCTCCGTAGGCTGAATGATATCACCCTAAGCTACTGTCCATCATTCATATTCTAGATTTTGTAGATGTCCTGTTTAGAGTTGATTTCTTCACTGCCTGTTTTTGTTGCTGGGCCATTTTCCCTTTCCTTGTTTCATCAAAGTGATGGGCAACAGAACTCTTTGCTGAGAGTAGCAAAAGAATGGGATTCAAGTTAATAAAATGATTGTGAACATCAAGGGTGGGGCAGAGGGAACCAACCTCAGCCCACAGGGAGAAATGAGACAATAACCTGGGCATTAGCTTACCCAGTCTCCTCCCTCTATTTGGCATCTCATTCCCTCTAGCCAAAGACCCCCACCAAGCCTTGGGGCTCACAATGACCGTTGGAGCCTAAGCTTTTATTATTATTGATCTGTAGCTAGTAGCACTTCATTGGTCTCCCATGGCAGCATTTGCCATGGAGATGACACACTGGGTATAATTAACAGACAAGTTTATTATGGAAAATAGAGGAAAGTCACCAAACACCAGATCTAGGGAGCAGGAGCCTCTGAAAACAGTTTTTAGAATGACATAATAAAATCAGTTTGTCTAGGGCTATGTATCGTTCAATTATCTATGATGATAGGTGGATAAAAGGCAAACTGAAATAGACTAGATAATCTACAAAAAATACATTTCTATTTGTCTTAGGAAGCTGTTTCAGGTTTTTGAATCTATTCTGTCCTCTCTAATCATTCATCCATCTCCCTAGTTCAGGCCCTCATCACCTCTCATCAGGACATTGCAACAGTCTCTTAATTAGTTGCCAAATCTCACCCCATTCCAATGCATTTTATATACGATTGCCAAAGTGATTTTCCTAAAGTATATACAGATATTTGACCATGTCATTCTTCTATTCAATGAATTCCAAAAGCTCTCTCTTCTAGAATGTAGTATAAACTTCTCTAGTTTTTAATGCTCCTTTCCCAGGTATATATTCTAATGCTCAGGCTAGATCTTGAATTTATAGTTGACTCTATTTTCTGCTGCCAGAGGTCTTATTCCTTGAACCTATTTTCTGCCTTGAATTTCATTTCTCTGTAACCATTTGTCTGTATAGTATATTTCTGTTTCCTGTCTTAAAATGTTTGATTTAATAAACCACTTCCTGCTGGATGTAGTGTCTCCTGGGAAAGTAGCTCTGCTTCGAATATTGTGGTTAGTTGAATGAGGGGAAAAATGAAAATTTCTCCCCTCCTTTACATTCTTACAGAGGGACTGGGATCATATGCCCCCAAATTGCTACCATCCTCAATCAAAGACTTTAAACTCTTGAATCGTTCAACTGTCTCTAGGGCTTTTAGCAGGCTTAGTTTTGTAAAAGTCACCAAAGCATGGCCAATTTTTAAATTATATCTTCAGTTTCTCTTCCAATTCTGTTAAGAAGCTTCCTACTTCTTAAATAGATAGCAGAGCTTAGAAATAATTTTGTACTTTGCTATTAATTAATCAAATGCCTTATTAATTAACATAGTTGTTCTCTGCCCCTTACTTTTTGTGATTACATGAGTTATCCTTCTCTTTAGTACAACAATAGTAATTGATGGGCAAATAATCTTTTAAGATTTGCAAAGTGTCTGACTCACAATAATCTTGGGAAGTATGAAGTAGATAGTAGTGAGACTTAAACAAGGGGGAGTTTGAAAGAAACCCCCTTTCTGGCATCATTCCCCTCATCTACAAGTTCAGTTCTTCCTGTTACCCATTCTATGTCAGGAATGGTTGATATTATCTTGAGAAGGATGCAAATCCCTTGTCAAAAAGGTTACTTTCCCCCTTTCCTAAATGCTCTTGACTGGTTTCTAGTTTTCTGTATTTGGATAGGAACATAAATAGTTTAAAAGTGATATATTTCTACATCTTTTTGCTGCAATTGGGTATGAGAGTCAAGAATCAATAGATTTGGTGAGATATATAATAAAGAACTAAAATTTATTAGCAAATATTTTTAACAAGAAGTTGAAAGTAATTATTACCAAGGGGAGGGATGGGGGGAGCAGAGGAATGGATCAAGAGACCCAACATTGTAGATAAACAAAAACTTACTTTAAAATGATCAATACACCTTTTTTTATAAGCTTACATTCAATAAACATTTATAAATGCCTACTATGGGCAAAGCATTGAACTTCATACAGGGGATAGAAAGAAACAATCACTACCCTCAAATAGCTTCTATTATATTGGGGAGATACAATGTACATATAGAGAAGTAAATTCTAGATAATTAATTTGAGGAGGAAGAAGATGATTAGGAAAAAGTTTCATGGAAAATGTCTCATTGAAGCATTGAAGCATAAGATTTGAAGCATAAGATCATAATAATAGCTTAAGCACATTACAAAAAAAATCTTTTTTGATTCTCACAATCGGGAGGTAGATGGCTATTATTGTCACCCATCTATGCATGAAAAAACTGAGGCAGACCTCGGTTAAAGTACTTTCCCAGAGTCACACAGGTACTAAGTTTCTGAGGCTAGATCTGATTTCAGGATCTGCTGATTCCAGTTTACTCTAATGGTGACATCTTAATAGCCTAAACAAAACCCAACTTTCATTTTTTTTAAAATTTTTTTTAATTAAAGCTTTTTATTTGCAAAACATATGCATGGGTAATTTTTCTTTTTTTTTCTTTTTTCTTTTTTTAAGCTTTTTATTTGTATAACATATGTATGGGTAGTTCCCCAACCTTGATCTTTACAAAGCTTTCCAATACAAATTTTACCCCCAGTCCCCTCCCCTCCCCCAGATGGCAGGAAGTCCACTACATGTTAATAATGTTGAAATGCTTGAGAAGTTATGCAAGAAAAATCCTATCTACAAGAAAAAAAAAAGAATCAGAGAAAGGCAACACAATGCAAGCAAATGTCAATAGAGATCATGGAAATGTTACATTGTGGCCCATATTTCATGTCCCTCTTTCTGGGTGTATATGGTTTTCTTCAATGAATAACTGGAACTGGTTTGAGACAATTCTTTATTGCAGAGAGCCATGTCCATCAGAATTGATCATCATGTAATACTGTTGTTGCTGTGCATGATGATCTCCTGGTTCTGCTCGTTTCACTCAGCATCAGTTCATGCAAGTCTCTCCAGGCCTCTCTGAAATCGTCCTGCTGGTCGTTTCTTACAGAACAATAATATTCCATAACATTCATATACCATAATTTATTCAGCCACTCTCCAATTGATGGGCATCCCTTCAGTTTCCAGTTTCTAGCCACTACAAAAAGAGCTGCCACAAACATTCTTGCACATGTGGGTCCCTTTCCCTCCTCTAAGATCTCTTTGGGATATAGGCCCAGTAGAAACACTGCTGGGTCAAAGGGTATGCACAGTTTGACAACTTTTTGAGCATAGCTCCAAATTGCTCTCCAGAATGGTTGGATCCGTTCACAGTTCCACCAACAATGTATTAGTGTCCCAGCCCTCCCACATCCCCTCCAACATTCATCGTTATATTTTCCTGTCATTTTAGCCAATCTGACAGGTGTGTAGTGGTATCTCAGAGTTGTCTTAATTTGCATTTCTCTGATCAATAGTGATTTGGAGCAACTTTTCATATGACTAGAGATGGTTTTAATTTCATCATCTGAAAATTGTCTGTTCATATCTCTTGACCACTTATCTATTGAAGAGTGGCTTGAATTCTTATATATATGAGACAATTCTCTATAAATTTTAGAAATGAGACCTTTATCAGAACCATTAAATGTAAAGATGATTTCCCAATTTGATATTTCCCTCCTAATCTTGTCTGCATTTGTTTTGTTTGTACAGAAACTTTTTGACTTAATATAGTCAAAATTATCCATCTGGTGTTCAATTAGGAGTTCCAAGTCTTCTTTGGACATAAATTTGTTCCACCTCCACAGGTCTGAGAGATAAACTATATTACGTTCCTCTAATTTGCTTACAAAGTCCCTCTTTATATCTAGATCATGAACCCATTTAGATCTTATCTTGGTATGTGGTGTTAGGTATGGGTCAAGCCCTAATTTCTTCCACACTAGTTTCCAATTTTCCCAGCAGTTTTTGCCAAATAGAGAGTATTTATCCCAAAAGCTGTGGTCTTTGGGTTTATCGAACACTAGATTGTTAAGGTTAATGCCTAGGTTGTCCTGATAACCTATCCTGTGCCACTGATCCACTGTTCTATTTCTTATCCAGTACCAAACGGTTTTGATGACCGCTGCTTTATAATATAGTTTTAGATCTGGTACAGCAAGGCCACCTTCATCTGCCTTTTTTTTTCATTAATCCCCTTGAAATCCTTGACCTTTTGTTCTTCCAAATGAACTTTGCTACTATTTTTTCTAGATCTGTAAAATAATTTCTTGGGAGTTTGATTGGTATGGCACTAAATAAGTAGATTAGTTTGGGTAGTATTGCCATTTTTATTATGTTCGCTCTGCCTACCCATGAGCACTTAATATTTTTCCAATTGATTAGGTCTGATTTTATTTGTGTGGAAAGTGTTTTGTAATTTAGTTCATATAGTTTCTGACTTTTCCTTGGCAGATAGATTCCCAAATATTTTATCCTATCATCTGCTATTTGGAATGGAATTTCTTTTTGTATCTCCTGCTGCTGAACTTTGTTGGTAATATATAAAAATGCTGATGATTTATGTGGATTAATTTTGAATCCTGCAACTTTGCCAAAGTTGTGAATTGTTTCTAGTAGTTTTTTAGTTGAGTCTCTAGGGTTCTCTAAGTATACCATCATGTCATCTGCAAAGAGTGATAATTTGGTTTCTTCATTACCTACTCTGATTCCTTTTATCTCTTTTTCTTCTCTTATTGCTAAAGCTAACATTTCTAATACAATATTAAATAGTAATGGTGACAGTGGGCAGCCTTGTTTCACTCCTGATCTTATGGGGAATGGTTTTAGTTTGTCTCCATTACATATGATGTTTGCTGATGGTTTTAAATAGATGCTACTGATCATTTTAAGGAAAAGCCCATTTATTCCTATACTCTCTAGTGTTTTTAATAGGAAAGGGTGTTGGATTTTGTCAAAGGCTTTTTCTGCATCTATTGAGATAATCATATGGTTTTTGTTAATTTGGTTATTAATATAATTAATTATGCTGATAGTTTTCCTAATATTGAACCAGCCCTGCATCCCTGGTATAAATCCTACTTGGTCATAGTGTACTATCCTGGGGATGACTTTCTGTAATCTCATTGCTAAAATCTTATTTAAAATTTTTGCATCAATATTCATTAGGGAAATTGGTCTATAGTTTTCTTTCTCTGTTTTTACCCTACCTGGTTTAGCTATCAGCACCATATAGGTCTCATAGAAGGATTCTGGCAGTATACCTTCTGTCCCTAATTTCTCAAATAGTTTGTGTAGTATTGGAATTAATTGTTCTTTGAATGTTTGGTAGAATTCACATGTAAATCCATCTGGCCCTGGAGATTTTTTCTTAGGGAGTTGGTTAATGGCTTGTTCTATTTCTTTTTCTAATATGGGACTATTTAAATAATTTATATCCTCTTCTGTTAACCTCGGCAATCTATATTTTTGTAGATATTCCTCCATTTCATTCAGATTTTCAAACTTACTGGCATAAAGTTGGGCAAAGTAACTCCTAATTATTGCTTTAATTTCCTCTTCATTGGAGGAAAGTTCTCCCTTATCATTCTTGAGACTAACAATTTGATTTTCCTCTTTCCTTTTTCTTATCAAATTAACTAAAGGCTTATCTATTTTGTTAGTTTTTTCATAGAACCAACTCTTAGTTTTATTTATTAACTCAATAGTTTTCTTATTTTCGATTTTATTAATTTCTCCTTTTACTTTTAGAATTTCCAATTTGGTATTTAATTGAGGGTTTTTAATTTGTTCTTTTTCTAGTTTTTTTAATAATAAGCCCAATTCATTGATCTTTTCTTTCTCTATTTTATGCAAGTAAGCATCTAGAGATATAAAATTGCCCCTTAAAACCGCTTTGGCCGAATCCCACAAATTTTGGTATGTTGTCTCCTTATTGTCATTCTCCTGGATGAAATTATTGATTGTGTCTATGATTTGCTCTTTCACCCATTCATTCTTCAGGATTAGATTATTTAATTTCCAATTACCTTTTGGTTTATTTTCTCCTGGCCTTATATTGCATGTGATTTTTATT
>JAJPUD010006372.1:72565-84195 GCA_023553655.1 Myrmecobius fasciatus
CTTTTGGTTTATTTTCTCCTGGCCTTATATTGCATGTGATTTTTATTGCATCATGATCTGAAAAGGATGCATTTACTATTTCTGCCTTTCTGCATTTGATTTTAAGGTTTTTATGCCCTAATACATGGTCAATTTTTGTATAGGTTCCATGGACTACTGAGAAAAAAGTAAACTCTCTACTGTCTCCATTCAACTTTCTCCATAGATCTATCATACCTAACTTTTCTAACAATTGGTTTATCTCCCTAGTTTCTTTCTTATTTATTTTGTAGTTTGATTTATCTAATTCTGAGAGAGCAAGGTTGAGATCCCCCACTAGTATCGTTTGGCTGTCTATTTCTTCTTGCATCTCTCTTAATTTCTCCCCTAGGAATTTGTGTGCTATTGCACTTGGTGCATATATATTTAGTATAGATATTGCTACATTATCTATGGTAACCTTCAATAAAATATAGTTTCCTTCCTTATCTCTTTTGATGAGATCTATCTTGGCTTTTACTTGATCTGAGATAAGGATTGCTACCCCTGCTTTTTTTTGTTCACCTGAAGCATAATAGGTCCTGCTCCAGCCTTTTACCTTCATCCTATATGTGTCACTATGTTTTAGATGTGTTTCTTGTAGACAACATATTGTGGGATTCTGGTTTTTAATCCAGTCTGCTATCCGCTTCCGCTTTATGGGAGAGTTCATCCCATTCACATTCACAGATAGAATAACTAATTCTTTATTTCCTGCCATCTTACTTACCCAAGTTATGTTTTCCCCTTTCCTTTCCCCTTTCTCCCTTCCCCCCTCCTCAGTACTTTGCTTTTGATGACCCCCTCCCCCAAACAATACTCCACCCTTTAGATCCCCTCCCCCTGTTTTTACTCCTTTCCCCTGATTCTTCTATTTTCCCTTCTATTAGTTTGTCCCTTACTTTTCCTCCTTTCCCTCCCACTTCCCTCTAGCAACAGACAAGTTTCTATGTGAAATCGAATGTCTGATATACACTTTTAGAGCCCAACCTGATGAGAGTAAGATTTACACAGTGCTCGTCTCCCTCCCCTCTTTCTCTCAATTATATTAGGTTTTCTTTGCCTCTTCAAGTGATTTTACCTTGTTTTTACCTCCTTTTTTTTTAGATCTTATTTTACCACTTTTTCCCTCTTTTCCCCAGTATGACAACCTTTTCCCCTCTAGTTCTCTTTTTCATATTATCAAAGTAATATTTAGTTAATTATACCCCCAAACTTTGGGTATCCCCCTAGTAAAAATAAAGTTCTCAAGAGTCCTTTCCTTTTTACCTTTTTATGCATCTCTTGAGTTCTGTGTTTGGGTGTCGAATTTTTTGTTCAGATCTGGTCTTTTCATTAGAAATAGGTGAAATTCACCTATATCATTGAATGACCATCTTCTTCCCTGGAGGATAATGCTCATTCTAGCTGGATAGGTTATTCTTGGCTGTAATCCAAGTTCCTTTGCCCTTCGGAATATCTGGTTCCAGGCCCTTCGATCCTTCAGTGTGGAAGCTGACAGATCCTGACAGATTCTAATTATTGATCCTCGGTATTTGAATTGTTTCTTTCTAGCTGCTAGCAGAATCTGTTCCTTGGTGCTATAGTCCTGAAATTTAGCCACGATATTCCTTGGGGTTTTCATTTTGGGGTCTCTTTCAGGAGGTGATCGGTGAATTCTTTCAATGGCGATCTTGCCCTTTGATTCTACAATCTCAGGGCAGTTTTCTTTCAGGATTTCCTGGAAGATAGTGTCCAGATTCTTTTTTTGATCATGGCTTTCAGGAAGTCCAATAATCCTTAGATTGTCTCTCCTAGATCTATTTTCTAAGTCAGTTGTTTTTCCTAGGAGATATTTCATATTTTCTTCTAATTTTTCATTTTTTTGTTTTTGTTTGACTGATTCTTCAAGTCTTAGTGAGTCATTCACTTGCATTTGTTCAATTCTTATTTTTAAAGTGTTGTTTTCTTCAGTTACCTTTTTAAGTTCCTTTTGTAACTGGCCAATTTGTTCACTGCACTCTTTTTCCACTTCACTAATTTTATTTTTTAATAAATTGGTGTCTTTTTCATATCTCTTTTGCAGAGCATCATATCCTTCTTGCAAGATACTGTATCCTTCTTGCACTGATTTCAATTTATTTTCCCATTTATCCTCCAGCTCTCTTTTGAGGTTCTTTATGCAATCTTCCAGAAAGGCCTTTTGAAATGGGGACCAGTGATGGTCGTGGCTGTTTTTTTTCTGGATTTTTGTCTAAAGAAACCTCTGTATCTGAGGTCGTTTCTTTGCCTTGACAAAAGCTGTCTATGGTGAGAGCTCTCTTTTGCTTCTTCATCATTTTTTTTTTAGACAGAGTGGATATCTCTTTAAGGTAGGGGAAAAAAAAAAAAAACCTCAGCTGAAGACGCTTTGCCCTGGGGCACTTCGGCGAGTTGACTTAAGGTGCTGGGCAGGTGGGGGCTAGGACTAAGTCCGAATTACTCCTTAAACAAGGCAAGTCTGCCAGAACACCTGCCCCCAATCAGGGCAGAGTGTCCCGAGTGCCTCAGATAAACTCCAGGTGTTTGGAATTTGGAGTTTGGAGTTTGGAATTTCTTCCACGCTGAGCCGAGCTGAGTCCCACCCTCACTTCCGGTCTGCACAGTTGTCGTCTATTTATCTCTCTGTCCGAGTCTGACTAACCTGATATGAAGTTCTCCAGAGAACCGTGCCCAAATATTTCTGAGTTCGTTGACTTGAAGATCAGTTCAGAGGCTTATTTTATTGTTTATTTGAGAGAAGATCGGAGGAGAGGCAGAAAGTCACCTTTTCACTCCGCCATCTTGGCTCCGCCCCCTCGCATGGGTAATTTTTCAACATTTACCCTTGCAAAATTTTCTGTTACAAATTTTTCCCTCCTACTTTCCAATCCCAGATGGCAGGAAGTCTAATACATGTTAATTATGTTAAAATACTTGACAAATCGAATATGTGTATACATATTTATATAGTTATCTTGCTGTACAAGAAAAATCAGATCTACAAGAAAAACAGATCTGAGAAGGGAAACACAATGCAAGCAAACATCAATACAGAGCATGAAAATGTTATGTTGTGGTCCACATTTCACATCCCTCTCTCTGGGTGTATATGGCTTTTTTCAATGAACAATTGGAACTGGTTTGAAACATTTCATTGTTGAAGAGAGCCATGTCCATCAGAATTGATTATCATATAGTCTTGTTGTTGCCGTGTATAATGATCTCCTGTTTCTGCTCATTTCACTCAGCATCAGTTCATGCAAGTCTCTCCAGGCCTTTCTGAAATCATCCTACTGATCATTTCTTACAGAACAATAATATTCCATGACATTCATATACCATAATTTGTTCAGCCATTCTCCAATTGATGGGCATCCATTCAGTTTCCAGTTTCTAGCCACTACAAAAAGGGCTGCCACAAACATTCTTGCACATGTGGGGCCCTTTCCTTCCTTTAAGATCTTTTTGGGATATAAGCCCAATAGAAACACTGCTGGGTCAAAGGTTATGCACAGTTTGATAACTTTTTGAGCATAATTCCAAATTGCTCTCCAGAATGAAAACCCGATTTTTTAAAAGGCAGAGGTGATGAAATATTGCTTTCTACTCAGGGAGAATGGCCTATGTGAATGTCTGAATATGAGAGACAGAATATTGAATTGAGATAACATTTGTAGTCCAATTTGGCTAAAACATGAAGAGTATGAAGAGAAGTAATTTGAAATAAAGATAAGAAGGTAAATTATAGAGGTCCTAAATACTTGGCTGAGGAATTTTTTTCTTTTATCTTGGAAGCAATAAATCACTGAAGGTTTTTCAGTAGGTTGGAGAAATAGAACTGTGTTTTTGGAACAGAAATTTTGCAAATGTGTAAAGAATAAAGTAGCTATTGCCAGGATAAAAAAGTATGTGTGTATGTATATGTGTATGTGTGTATATATACATACATATAAACATACATGTATAATAGGTATGTATATATAGATATTCCCCCCCAATCACATGTTAAAATAATTTTGGAAAAATCATTTTTAAAAGTTTCAAGTTCGGGGCAGCTAGATGGCCCAGTGGATAGAGCACCAGCCCTGAAGTCAGAAGGACCTGAGTTCTAAACTGGTCTCAGACACTTAACATTCCCTAGCTGTGTGACTCTAGGCAAATCACTTAACCTCAATTGCCTCAGCTAAAAGCAAAAAAAAAAAAAAAAGTTTTGAGTTCTAAATTCTATTCTTCCCTTCCTTTCTCTCTCCCTAAGATGGTAAATAGGTTATACACGTGCATTCACATAAAACATTTCCATATTAGTCATTTTTTTCAAGAAGAAGAAAAAAAGAAAGTGCAAAATAGCATGCTTCAGCAGACAGTATTAGTTCTCTCTGTAAGCAGAATGTGTCATCATGAGTCTTTTGAAATTGCATTGTATTGCTGAAAATAGATGTTATTTGAAGTTCTTTATTGTATAATATTGTTGTTACTGTGTACAACATTCTCCTGATTCTGCTTATTTCAATTTGCATCATTTCATGTTTTTCCAGATATTTCTGAAATTATTCTACTTATAATTTCTTTTAGCACAGTAATATTCCATCACAATCATATATCACAACTTGTTTAGCCATTCCTCTATTGAAGGGTGTCCTCCCAATTTCCAATTCTTAGCCACCATAAAAAGAGCTGCTACAAATATTTTTGTAAATAAAAAATTTCCCCCCTTTTTTTTTTTTGGATGTCTTTGGGATATAGGTCTAGCAGTATAGCAACTTTTTCTTATCAAACATTTAGTCTTTCCTTTTACTTAACTCAGGTCTCTGAACCTGGGGAAGTCTAATAAATGTTGGTAGAATTGACCATATTCCCATTATTTAATGTTAATGTTTCCCACTGTATCTTGATAAGGTTTATTAGTGATGTTAGAAACAACATTCTGAATCCCCCAAAGGATGCAGTGAATGAAAAAACTCAGGATAAATGAAGCTCCTTAAACTTTTAATACATTCCTATAGGAAGCAGGTGTGGAAACTCCATATGAGTTCAAACACAATTCACAGATAGCAAAGCCAGCAGTTATTAGCTGTAACCCTGACCTAACTGCCCCTCCTCTTCCTTCTCAGTTTCTATTGGAGGAGACCCTTCAGGGAACTAACATGCCATTATACTCCCACTAAATATATTGCTTAATATGCCCCCCCCTCCCTGAATATGCATCACATATTATGTTAATGAAGTCTAAACTCCTCCTGGGGAGAAGTTAATATTAATAAGGCTAATTAAGCATGCGCAATAGCAAGAGCACTGTGACCCAAAGTTTGAACCAAGGGGGTTTGAGAGTCTGTCATATCTTTTGATCTTTGAATTACTGATGGATTTCAGCCTAGGTTCACTCCAAACTACATGTCTAGCTAAGGAATGTGAAGCAATTAAAACATCTTATCTATTACTCTTCACTTTCCTCCTGTAGAACCCCCAACCTCACTTTTTATCTTTTTGTAAAATGTCTTGTCTCCTCTAAATCTCAATCTTTCTTATCTCTCACTCTTTTTTTCAGTATACAGCCTTGTAGGCTATTAGTTTGTTAGTTATGACCCAAAGTTTCAGTATATAAAGCTGCCTTAAATTTTCTTTAATTTCTAGACTCTTTGAGACTAGACTGCTGTTTTTAGTGTAATAAAGGGTTTTTTTTTTTTTTTTTTTTTTGGTGACTACAAGCCTTACTGCTGGTCAAGATAGTATAGACCTGGTTTTGATGTGGACTTTGAGCTTACTTTCTTCCCTCATCAGAAAAAAGCCCAACCTGCTATAATCAAACATAATCAAGTGGAAGACTTGGTTTATTCAGAGTGATTGTAAGAAGGGGATTCTTTATCCCTCAAAACTTCTGCTCATCTTTAAACAGTCTTTGAGATATTGATTAGCATATCTTTAGACAAGTTTGGGACCTGGTCTGCTAGGTGTATTTCATTTGACTCCTCCTTGATCCCTCCCTCTGAACTACTTCCTCTCTTTCCCTGAGAAACCCCCAAGGTTGGATTTCCCCTATAATAGATGTGCTCACAGTGAAGACCTTTTAAGTCCTTTTCAGGACTAAGCCCACTATGAGGGACACCCTCTTTCCCTCTTGGTATTTTCCCTTTAATGACATCTTTCTCCTTACTATAGTTAACTGTGTTTAGGCTGCTAAACTCTTCTATGGATCTGCCAGTCTATGATTTACCAGTCATATACCTTTAATGGATTCTTCCAAACTTCTCTCCTTGGTAACTTTATTGCTCTCCCAAATCTATTTCATATTTACCACTCCTGGTGCCTATTTTACCTTTTCGTTTTGTCTGCAATTTCTTCTAAATAAACCTATCTTTGGCAAGGAGAATGGCCACTGTGAATTTGTCACATATTTATTCTGAACTAGGAAATGCTACCCTGACCTCACTAGTTTGACCCCCCTCCTCCCATTTCCTTATCTTTGTGGTCAAGTTATACCATCTATGGAAATAGAACTTATCCTCCCACCGGTCTTCACAATGAGTTTTGTTTTTATACAAATATTTACTTCTCCATTTCAGGGAGAGATCTTCAACAAAGTAGACACTTAAGCAATATTAACAATTCAATGACCTTATCTGAAAGTGCTGGCAACATTTTATATCTATAGTATCCACAACCTCTCTATTTTTTTAAATAATGAGAAATTTATTTTTCCTTCCTTTTATTCTCCATCACATTAAAATCATTGTTACAAATATGCATAGTCAAGCAAAACAAATTGTCTCATCCATTGTGTACAAATATCTGTCTACTCTGTATTTGAGAAATGATGCCTTTATCATAGAAATTTGCTGTAAAATCTCTCTCACAGTTATGATTATTGTATATTTCTCCCTATCTCATTTCTTCTCTCTCTTCCTTGCTACTCTCTTCCTATTCTACCAGGATTTTTCCTCTTCTCTAGTATCATACTCTTATCTGCAGTACTCGGCCAAAGGAATGCATATTTTGATTACTGAAACCTTACAAGGTATCTTGAGGTGGGTTAGATTTCTTTCTTAAGGACCATGCCTTTAAGGAATTTACTTTGACTCTCTTTGATTGATCAACTATAAGCCTCAGCTGAAGTCCAGATCATTGTTTGGACCCAGATTGTTCAGGGTATATATAAATGGCAACTGTTTGTGTTTTGGTTAGAAACACTGAGGTCTTTCCCTCCTTGATTTTTTTTTTTTTTTTGGACTGGGTAAAAGAGAGGCCATTCTTTACCTCCTTTCTCTTACTTAGCCTTAATTTTTGATTGGGCTTTGCCTCAGTCAAATTGAGATCTGTTAAACACCTTAGCTTAAAAAGGCTGAGATCTCCCCCTGCACCCTGGGCTATCTCCAGTTGTCCTGGTCTATATATATTGCCATTGGACCCAAATGGTGCTGGAGGGGAAAGTGAGGCAAGTGACCTTGCACAGCCTTCCCTCACTTTGATCCAATTCACTTGTGTGTCATGGCATCCCCTCCTTGATACCATGGTCCTCTTTGAGAACAAAAAACAAACAACAATTTCCAGATCGAGTATAAGAAGGCAACTGTTTTATTCCTTTATCAATCAGATTGTGGGTGGGAAAAATACAATTTTAGAATATGGGCATTCCCAGAAGTCTTATTGCAGTTTTAAGTTTTAGTTAGGAATTTTGGAGCATCCTTTATGTCATGTATTTTTGTCAGATTTATTTTTTTCAGGGGAGGAGGGAAAGGAAAGTGAGGAGGGAATATATGGGGAGTAAAGTTCTTATCAAGGAGACATATTATGTTCTCTGGGAGTATGATGGGCAATTCTGGGGCATATCCCCTCTTTCATTTGTTTTACTCTTTTATCTTTCTCTAGACTCTACTTCAGACTTCTTTCTCTATTATTATGCAGCATTTCTCACCCTGGAAGATCACCCCATAACTGGACCCCCTTCTTTGATTAGTCAGTTCCTGCTGGAACATTCATTTTAAAGAGTGTCCAGGCCAGTATGTTCATTTCTTCATTTCTCTCTGGCCTCCACATCTTCTCTCCCTACTCTCTTGTTTTTCAAATTTCTTTTATGTTTTGTCTCTCTCCCTCTTCCCCTCCTCTGAATATAAACTCCTTGAGGGTAGGGATTGTCTGTTTTTGATTGAGTACTTTGAGGTATAAGATTCTTAGAAGCAGTCTGGGTTTTGACTCTACAGGTTAACTATCTCTCAGTACAAAATGGGGAATATAGATCCAGTCCATGATGCTCAAGGGCACTCAAGAACCACAAACCATTAGATGCCATTTTCAAAGAGGATAAATGACATCACAAGGTTATGTCTTGACTCATGTATAAATTGGATTTACATGAGGTAGAGTTACACAAAGTTATCAATTTCACTTTCTCTTCCAGGGTCATTGAAGTCCAATCCTAAGACTGTGGCAATGGCCCAGGATGTGAAGGATGACTTTGGCATCTTCAATATCTGACCATGCTCTAAGCCTTCCACAGCATTTGCTTCAGCCAAAATGCTTTCATATCCCGTATGCATATGTTCCATATTTTCATACCCTACTCACAAAACTAACTCATATCCACCAGGTCAATTCGCCACATGGATACTCACATCTAAAATTATAGTTTTATTCTTCTGCAAGTAGACCTGTGTCAGTGTATACAATTCAGCCTTCTCTCTCAACCAGCCTCTCACCTATTTCCTATTCATCCTAACAGCATCTCTTTAAAAATCTTATGAGAAAGTCAGCAATAAGTTAAACATTTATTAATCATTTACTACACGTACCAGGCACTGTGATAAGTGATGAGGTCAGGTTTATTTAGGAGAAAAGGTTATAGATAAAATGGATAAAATAGGCATCAGGAGTACTTAACATGGAATAGATTTGGGATAGCAATAAAGTTACCAAGGAAAGGAGTTTGGAAGAATCCATTAAAGGAAAATGCCTCTGTACACCGCTGACTGTCAGGTTAAATCCATAGAGGAGTTTAGCAGACTAACCAGAGTTAGCTATAGTAAGGAGAACAGTGCTTAAGGCAGGGAGATCAATTGCATTGTAATTAACTGGTAAGAGGTGATGAGGGCTTGAAATAAGGTGGTAAGTGAAAAGAGATATAGTTGAGTATGGGAATATTGTAGAGTCAGAAATAATACAATCTGATAAATGATTGACAATGCGGAAAGTGGAGAGTCTACCATAGTGCCATATTTACAAACATGAGAGACCTAAAGAATGGTGTTAACTTTTGATGAACATCTCTCTTAAACAGTCCTCCCCCTTTAAAACCTTCCCCTTTTTTTACACCTTTGCCCAATACTTTTGTTTCCCCTTCTATTAGTCTTTCCCTTTCTTTTCCCTCTTTCCCTCCCACTTCCCTATAAAGTGAGACAAGTTTCTCTGTGAAACCAAATATGTCTGATATTCTCTATTAGAATCAAACCTGATGGGTGAAACAAGGTTGTCCACTATCACCATTACTGTTCAATATTGTATTAGAAATGCTAGCCTTGGCAATAAGACAAGAAAAAGAGATTAAAGGAATTAGAGTAGGTCATGAGGAAACGAAATTATCACTCTTTGCAGATGATATGATGGTCTACTTAGAGAACCCTAGAGAATCAACTAAAAAACTATTAGAATGAATCCACAACTTTAGCAAAGTCGCAGGATACAAAATAAATCCACATAAATCATCAGCATTTTTATACATCACCAACAAAATGCAACAGCAAGAGATACAAAGAGAAATTCCATTCAAAATAACTATCGATAGTATAAAATATTTGGGAATATATCTGCCAAGGGAAAGTCAGGATCTATATGAGCAAAACAACAAAACACTCTCCACACAAATAAAGTCAGATCTAAACAATTGGAAAAACATCAAGTGCTCTTGGATAGGTCGAGCGAATATCATAAAGATGGCAATACTACCTAAACTAATCTATCTATTTAGTGCTATACCAATCAAACTCCCAAGAGATTATTTAACTGAACTAGAAAAAATAACGACAAAATTCATCTGGGAAAACAAAAGGTCAAGAATTTCAAGGGAATTAATGAAAAAAAATGCAAATGAGGGTGGCCTAGCTGCACCAGATCTAAAACTATATTATAAAGCAGTGGTCACCAAAACCATTTGGTACTGGATAAGAAATAGAGTAGTGGATCGATCAGTGGAATAGGTTAGGTTCACAGAACAAAATACTCAATGACAATTGTAATCTAGTATTTGATAAACCCAAAGACCCCAGTTTTTGGGATAAAAACTCACTATTTGACAAAAACTGCTGGGATCATTGGAAACTAGTCTGGAAGAAATTAGGCATTGACCCACACCTAACACCATATACCAAGATAAGGTCAAAATGGATTCATGATCTAGGCATAAAGAATGATATTATAAACAAATTAGAACAATGTAGGATGGTTTACCTCTCAGACCTGTGGAGGGGGAAGGAATTTGTGACCAAAGAAGAACTAGAGGTCATCATTAATCACAAAATAGATAAGTTTGACTATATCAAGTTGAAAAGTTTTTGTACAAACAAAATGAATGCAGACAAGATTAGAAGGGTAGCAGTAAACTGGGAAAATATTTTTACATCCAAAGGTTCTGATAAAGGCCTCATTTCTAAAATATATAGAGAATTGACACAAATATATAA
This sequence comes from Myrmecobius fasciatus, assembly GCA_023553655.1. Lineage (NCBI taxonomy): Eukaryota > Metazoa > Chordata > Mammalia > Dasyuromorphia > Myrmecobiidae > Myrmecobius > Myrmecobius fasciatus. The sequence continues at coordinate 83,251 of JAJPUD010006372.1, forward strand.
GAATTCAAGCCATTCTCCAATTGACAAATGGTCAAAAGATATGAACAGACAATTTTCAGACGAAGAAATTGAAACTATTTCCGGTCACATGAAAAGGTGCTCCAAGTCACTATTGATCAGAGAAATGCAAATTAAGACAACTCTGAGATACCACTACACACCTGTCAGATTGGCTAAAATGACAGGAAATGATAATGATAGCTGTTGGAGGGGATGTGGGAAAACTGGGACACTGATACATTGTTGGTGGAACTGTGAACGGATCCAACCATTCTGGAGAGCAATTTGGAGCTATGCTCAAAGAGTTATCAAACAGTGCATACCCTTTGACCCAGCAGTGTTTCTACTGGGCCTATATCCCAAAGAGATTTTTAAGGAGGGAAAGGGACCCACATGTGCAAAAATGTTTGTGGCAGCCCTTTTTGTAGTGGCAAGAAACTGGAAATTGAAAAGATGCCCATCAATTGGAGAATGGCTGAATAAATTATGGTATATGAATGTTATGGAATATTATTGCTCTGTAAGAAATGACCAACAGGAGGATTTCAGAGAGGATTGGAGAGACTTGCATGAACTGATGCTGAGTGAAATCAGCAGAACCAGGAGAACATTATACACAGCAACAAGACTATTCGATGATCAATTTTGATGGACATGGTTCTCTTCAACAATGATGTGATTCAAACCAGTTGTGCTGCGATGAAGATAGTCATATACATCCAGAGAGAGGCCTGTGGGAACTGAGAGTGAACCACAACACAGCATTTTAACGCTTTCTGTGAATATTTCCATGCATTCTGTTTTCCTTCTTAGGTTGTTTTTTTTCTTCTTCTCTTTCTAGATCTGATGTTTCTTGTGCAGTAAGATAACTGTATAGATCTGTATACATGTATTGTACTTGTCATATAATTTATCCTATCTAGCATGTATTAGATTACCTGTCAT